>JAQQSW010004629.1:0-14395 GCA_028646575.1 Pseudocheirus occidentalis | reverse complement strand
CATACAGTGTAGCTCCTCCCTGTTCAGTCCCTTCCTGTTAAGGTGTGACCTACTCCCAAGTAGCTCCTCCCTGTTCAACCCCTTCCTGTTAAGGTGTGAATTACTCCCAAGGAGTTAACTGGAAGTAAGGAGCTAAGCCTTTGAGGTGCTAAGTGCCTTTAGTAGGTGCCAATAGAAAGGGGCATGGAAGATCTTCTGATTTCATTAACATTACAAGAAGAGAGCCACATGTTGACGGCATTTTAAAATGCCTCAGAATTTGTTTTACGTTGTTATTTTGTTTGCATGATGCTAAGGGTATAATATCATAACCTCACAATCCATTATTTAAATCTGGCATCTGTCTTTGACCACTGTATATAAAACTTGAGTATTCTAATAAACAACTTCAAAAGGAAAGTTCAGTTTCTTCCTCTGTAAAATATGGAAAATAATACCTAGATTACTTTCATAACAGAACTGTTCTTCAAATGAAACAAGTTCACAAATCAATTTTCAAACTAAAATGCAATAAAAATGTCAGTAGAAGTTGCTTGTATTCAGATTTTGTTGCTGTTTGTAGTAGTAATTACTGGTGTTACTGTTACTAATTGTACTTATTGAAGTAATTTTGGTATTTCAGTTGTTCCTAAAATTTTTCTCAAATCTACAAGATACTATCTCTAGTCTTTACTAAAAATACAGTGAGACAGAGGAACAGACACAGGCACAGAGACAGAGACAGAGATGTAACAGAGAAAGGCAGATAGACAGATGATTCCTTCCTTTAACATTAGAGATAAGTGGTGATTCAGGTTGACAAAAATCAAGAGAATCAGGCTGGCATCAGAAAACAGAGAATCTCTTATGGGCAATATGTATAAAGTCTAAGTGACTTTAGATAGACTTGTTTAAATTCAAGGGGATTCAAGCTCACCCAAGAGGATCTATACTCAGTTTAGTAATCTGCTTCACATGGAGGAGGAGCATTCTATATCTCTGTTTCCTTGGTTTGAGTCAGATAACTTTCCACACTGGGGCATTACCAAAATGTGTACCACCTCCAGTGTAGGGCAGCCTATGTAGTTGGGCTCCCTTTGTTTCTAATATGAAGCTGAAGACTAGATTGAAGGTGAATGGGAAAATGAAAGATGGACAGGAACACGTAATAATTTCTAAGGAAATTTAATAAGAGGCTTAGTACAAAAATTATCATTACTAGCTAAACTATAGTGGCATTACAGCAGTGTAAAAACACTTGAGGCGGGGATGTGGGTGGGGATGGGTGGAATGATGCAGGAAAATGAATTCTTAGTAGCTCCCATTATAGTGCAGCTGATTTTAATCATTGTCCTTCATTACCCAGCTGAAACTAATAGAACAATGCTGTATACCTCCAAAGGTCACCAGTTAGAATAATCTGGATCTGTATTTCATTTAATACATTCAAGCATTTATTGCCACTAGGGTTAAAAAAAATCAACTGTTTACGTAGTTCTGTCCTTAAGGGTAGAGTTGATAGCTGATTGCATTGATTAACTATAATTGCTTAGAATATTAGTCTATGTGGTATTCATGATTACTTCATAAATAAAAAATACATCTCATTTCATATTAACAGTTATTATGGTAGTGATTAGAGATCTCTCTTTTAAAAAAAGAAAGCAATCTAACCAAATATAAAATGCAAATTACTATGCTAGGAAGTGTCTCATTCCCTACACTCTAACTCTCATTTTAAGTTCTTTATAGCAAAATCAAAAAAATTTTAATGGAATAAAATATAAACAAATCAACTGAATAGTATCAGGGGGAAACTCATAAAGAACTTCTTAGCACTAATATAGTACTCTTAAAAAAGACATCTGCATTAGAAAGAAGCACAGGTATAGCAAATGTACAAAGATACAAAATCATAATGGGTGAAAATAACACCTGGCCTGGAAAGTTTTGTATAGGACATCATTCCATCTACTTGCCTAATAAACTGCATGGTCTTCAAAGATCCCAGACTCCTTCATGCTGCAAAATTTTTAACACTAATGTTCTCTCATGATGCTTCAGGAATCACAGATAACCATAACCTCTGGATAATCAAAAATGTAAGTCTTGGAAAAATCTATGGTGGGCACAGGTAACCTTTAGTATATCACCAATGATAATTTTAAGAAGTGATACACATATAAGACATCAGACAACACATGAATCTGAGAAAGGAGGTAGACTGGTTTTGCTGTGAGTATAAGATAACATAGAAGCCTCCCCACTTTTCCCTGAGATAGGAAAATGATCAAAGGAAACCCACTTTTTTTCTTCCCAAGATTAAGGTGGTGGATTTGTGGGAAAACACAAGCAAGTTTCGCACTGGATGAGAATGGATAGAAGGCTTACGTTCTGCCTGCTGCTGAAGGAGTATCTGCAACATTGCGTATGCATCTAAGCAACTGTCAGTTCAGGCTGAATGCAGTTTATAGACAGAGTGACTAAGCTCTTTTCCTCCTGAATGCTACATGAATTATTGCTATTGATTCTCATTGACCATTTGTTCTGAAATATAATGGGAATAAAAGAGCAATGGTCTTCCACTTTTGCAGTTGTGAAATAAACAAACCTAGCTAAAAGGGGAGTGAGAGTGCTAACATGTTGCATGGAGATTTCTCCTAAATGCAAGTTCCTTTGAAACTCTAATTTGTAGGTAATTTGTCTTCTTCCTCAGGGTATCTCATTTGATCCTATCCAGTATCCCTCCTCTAGTGGCCATCAAGCATTAAATTTTCTGAGAAATTCCAAATATCATGGATACAATGGCTGTGAGTGATCTCCTCTAGGGACGATTACTTTGAATTTTCATTTCCTTTAGCAGCAGTCAAAGAGAGACCTTTTCTCAACAGAAGCTATGACTTACTTCACACCTGCTTTTGAATTCAACTGTCCCACTACCTTAAGCTTTTATATATTACAGGTCTTTATGGATCCTTAGGTAATTTATCTCTCCAGTTTCTGACCCAGGGTTTTCAATGAACCAAGAGTAATTCCAGCAAGCTATTTTATCTATTATTCTTTTAACTATCCCTAGTTGATATTGATAAGGTCTTTTACCTAGCATAGAGACAATTAATTGGCCCTTGCTGATAGTTCATAGGTATAGGAATATTTTTTCCATTGTCTATGATATTTTTTCTTTTAAACTTTTATTCCCTACTTCAGCCATGAAAGCCCTCTGGATAAAAATGATCATTATCAAGTGGACTTTTTTTGGGGCCCAGTGTATAAAACCTAATCTCTTTTAAAATTCTCAACCCAAGGAGTATAAAAGTACATTCTCATAGTGTGGTATTCTTCTGTATTCCCAAAGATTCTTAGACCCAGAATTTCCACAATTCATAATTTATGATTTCAAATTAAGATCTTCTGAAATGACTTTCTTTAAAAAAAGAAACTTTGTTGCTAGCTTTTGACATTACATTTTTACATCACATCTATTTACCACTAAATACCCTTATAATAAAGATAAACATTTAAACACAGTCAACCAATACAGCATCAAAGACAATCCATTTCTATAGTCCTTATCTCTCCACTGAGAAAACATGTATGTCTGTCTATGACTTCTAGATGACCCAGATAACTTACTATAATTTTATTACGAAATTGTAATTCATCAGAGTTTTAGTGTTATTATTATGTACATTTGTATTAATTGGGTATATTTTTCTTGTTTCTGATTTCTGTACTTTACATCACACTTCTCTGTGAGAATTCCTTGTCTTTCTTTTTGTTCCAAGGCAATTTTATATGTATTCTAAAAGAGAAGACTGACATATGTTCTGAATTTCTCCATTCCGTTTTCCATCATGTAACACTTCCAAGTCACTTCTTCCCAGACACTATATTTCTACCCCTCAGGTGATACAAGTTCATATGCCTGCTTCCCATGTCCTATAAATGCACTCAAACTTACCACTTCTTTCAATTCTCCACTTCAATTTGGAGGGAAGGTCAGAAATCCCCAGCACACAAAATACTGAAAAATAAAATGCAAAATTTTCTGCCTCAAAAGGTCCATAACTTATTCTTAGAATTCCATTCCTTTCCATCTGGGTCAGCAAATGTACAAATTTAGTGAGGAAAAAGCTTCCTAATGGCATTGTCATCTTAGATAGAAAGATTCTTCCGTTCCATTCTTATTGCTTGACTTTATGGTGTCCTTTTTGCTGAAAGATGGGCTGTCTTTGCAGGTGGATGAATGTGGAAGAATTCCTGGGCTTTGTGTATACACCCCACTCCCCATCCTATGTTTTCCATTTGAGTACTCCTGTGGTATCTTTGAATGTCTCCCCTCCACTCCACTTGGGCACATATGTACCCACAAAGAATTTCATAAGCACTGTGTGGGAGGTGGCTTCTCAGGAACTTCTTCATGCCTTGCTTTAGTGCATCTTCCTAATTCAGTGCCCAATTTACTGGAACTTAATGAGTTTTGCCAAATGAAAGCACCTTGGAATTGTGACCTGATCGAACCATTCTGCAGAACAATTTGGAACTACGCCCAAAGGGCTATAAAACTGTGGATACCACCAGTAATCTTCTATATCTGTATCCATAAGAGATCATAAAAAATGAGTAAAGGACCAATATATACAAAAAAATTTCATAACAGCTCTTTTTGTGGTGGCAAATATTTTGAAGTTTTGGTTATACTCATCAATCGGGGGGGGTGGATAAACAAGTTGTGGTATATGAATGTAATGGAATACTATTGTTCTATAGCAAATTATGAGCAGGAGGCTTTCAGAAAAACCTGGAAAGACTTACATGGACTGATGATGAGTGAAGTAAGCAGAACCAGGAGACCATTCTACATAGTAATAGCAACATTGTATGATGATCAACTATGACATAGACAAAGCTCTTTGTAGCAATACAATGATCTAAAGCAATTCTAAAAGAATTCAGGGGAGGGATGGAGCCAAGATGGTGGTGTAGAAGGAGGAAAACTCTGCAGCTCCCTCCATAACCCACCTCAAATACCCATAAAATATGACTCTAAACAAATTCTAGAGATCCAGAACCCACAAAAGTACAGAGAAACAAGGCTCCCACTATAGTCAGCCCAGCAGGGGGACAGGAAGGATTCACTGCAGCCAGCTAGGAGCTGAAGCCAGCCCGACCTGTCATGGCTTGGCCCTGAAGTGGCCAGGACAAGCTGTGGCTGGAGCTTCAGGAGAGTGAATGAGTGGAAGCTATGACAGTTTCCAGAATTATCAATCCATAAGAAACAAGGACAGAGTGAAAGGTCAGTGGAACTCAGTTAAATCTGGGAGACAAAAGGGGGTCTGGTACATCTACCCACAGGGCAAGAAAGGAGCAGAAGTGGCAGCCCTGCTGCCGCCTCCACATGGGTACTTCAGTGGTCTCTGCCTGCGGATTGCAGGGCGGGGGGCAAGTGATCATTCAGAGGCTAAGAGCTCTTGCTTTGAGGTGCCTGGATCAAGATAGTGAACTTCAATGGTGGTCCAGAGGTGTGTGATCAGTGAGCCAAAGCTGGTGGGGATTGCAGAGACACACAGTCTCCTAATTGCTCTAGCAGCTACGAAAACCCGAGCAATTTGGGGCAAAGCTCTTTCCCCTGGAAGCTGAGTTCCACAAAGCTAAAAAGTCAAGTAATTGACTGGCAACATGAGCAGGCAAAGGAAGCAAATTAAAAACAATCCAACTTTAGATTCCTTTTTTAAGGACAAAAAAGGATCGACACATGGAATAAGAGGAATAAAACACAGTCAGAATTCCTGTACCAAAAGCTTCCAAGAAAAATGTAAATTGGTTACAAGCCATAGAGGAGCTTAAGAAAGATTTTGAAAACCAAATAAGAGAAGTGGAGGAAAAATTGGGAAGAGAAATGAGAATGAAGCAAGAAAATCATGAAAAGAGAGTCAAAAATGACACCTTAATAAATCAAATGACAAAAGAGGCCCAAAAGGCCAATGAGGAGAAGAATGCCTTAAAAACTCAAATTTGCCAGATGGAAAAAGACTCTGAAAAGCTTACTAAAGAGAATAATTACTTCAGAATTAGAGTGGAGCAAATGGAAGCAAATGACTTGATAAGAAATCAAGATGCTATTAAACAGATACAAACAAATGAAAAACTAGAAGGCAATGTGAAATATCTTCTTGAAAAAACCACTGACCTGGAAAATAGATCCAGGAGAGACAATTTAAAAATTGTTGGATTACCTGGAAGTCATGATCAGAAAAAGAACCTAGAAATCATCCTTCAAGAAATTCTCAAGGAAAATTGCCCTGATATTTTAGAACCAGAGGGCAAAATAGAACTTGAAGGAATTAATTTATCACCCCTTCAATACAATCCCCAAAATAAAACTCCCAGGAATGCTATAGCCAGGTTCTGAAATTCCCAGATCAAGGAGAAAATATTACAAGCTGCCAAGAAGAAATAATTTGAATACTGTGGAAACACAATTGGGATAATACAGGATCTAGCAGCTTCTACATTAAGAGATTGAAGGGCCTGGAATATGATATTCTGGAGATCAAGGGAGCTAGGATTAAAACCAACAATCACCTACCCAGCAAAATTAAGTATAATGTTTCAGGGGAAAATAAGGTCATTCAATGAGGGAGAGGACTTCCAAGCATTCTTGCTGATAAAACCAAAACTGAATAGAAAATTTGACATTCAAATACAAGAAGCATGAGAAGGTAAACGTGGAAAAGAAATCACAAGGAACTTATTAAAGTTGAACTATTTACATGCCAACATGGAAAAACAATCATTGTAACTTATGAAACTTTTCTCAGTATGAAGATAGGTAAAGGGAATATAAATGTATATATGTGTATATATTATACATAAATCTGTATAGGAGGGTATATGTGCATATGAATACATATGTGAGTGTTTGTATACATGTGTACATAGACAGAGGGCACAGGATTGAACAGGAAGGGATGATATTTTAAAAGGTGAAATTGAAAGGTGGGAGAGGAATAGAAGGAAAAGAGACAGGGAGAGACAGAATGGGGTTAATCATTTCATATAGAAGAGGCAAAGAATAATTGTTACAATGGAGGGGAAGAAAGGGAAGGCAAAAGGGAATGGGTCAACCTTACTTGCATTGATTTTGGCTTTGGGAAGGAATTACATACACTCTAAATTGGGTATCTTGCCCAACAGGAGAGTAGGGGAGATGGGGATGAGGGAGGGATGATGGAGGGAAGGGTAGGTTGGGGTGGAGTAGGGTTGTTAGAAGTACATACTTTGGTAAAGGGACAAGGACAAAATAGAGCATAGAACAAGTAAGGGGAAGGATAGGAAGGAGGGAAATATAGTCAATCTCTCACAAGAAATATTTTCACATTGAAATATGGATCTGAGAAAATCTGTGTTCAGTGTGAGACTATGCAGGTCAAAGTTGGTACCTAAGAGACAGAGACTAGGAGCCTGGAGAGAGTCCTTCACTTCTGTCCTGGGGAACTGTAAGGACCCCAGCTTAATCCCCCTGCTTACAGTCTCTACTCTCTCCAATCAACAGTTAATGAATACATTTAATCTTTTACATGATTCTAAAAAATATTTTTCCAATTACATGGGAAAACAATTTTAATAATTTTTAAAGAATTTTGAGCTCCTTAAAAACAAATGTTTTTAAAAAAATTGTTTTTTACAGACAACTGTGAAATAAGATATACAGATATATAGAAATCCATCTTGCCCTACTAGAAAGTTAGGGGGTATGGAGGAGGATATATGAGAGAACAGATTGGGGGAAGGGGTATTCAGGAGTCTTGCTATTTGGGGGTACAAGGTAGGGGAAAGACAGTAGAAAAAATTTTAACTCATCTGGTGGAAATGAATGTTGAAAACTAAAAATAAATAAATTGGACAATTCTATCTTATGCTACCTAAAAAAATATTATGGAAAAATGTTACCCACATCCAGAGAAAGAAGTAGAGTCTGAATAGACACATACATACATAGATACATTATATATATATATGTATGTATATATATATGTATGTATGTATATATGTATACACACACAGTATACTGTTTTTGCTTTTTGTTTTTTTCTTTTTTCCCCATTTATTCTGATTCTTCTTTCAAAACATAACTAAGGTGAAAATATGTTTAATATGATTGTACATGTATAACCTAAATCAGATTGTTTGCTAACTTGGAAAGGGGGAATGAAGGGAGGGAAAGAGGAAAAAAATTAGAACTAAAAGTTTTACAAAAATGAATGCTAAAATCTTTACACGTTATTGGAAAGATACTAAGTGTAAAAAAAATTAAAATACCTTTGTATATGAAGAATATATTAGAAATATGTACATCTTCAAGACAATAATGCCCATGACCTGAAAACTGACTGCCACTTATGCTCTGTGTAATCTTGGGCAAATCATATCATCTCTGACACTCAGTTTTGTTATCTGCAAAATGAGCTAAGTAGACGAGATGACCTCCAAGGTCCCTTCCTTTATTATAAAAAATTGGGAAAAAATAATTGTGAATGAAAGAAAATCAAGTTATCCATAAGCAAAGCACTAAAATTCACAAGATTATCTTAGCTAACAATTAATCTACTAGTAAAAGAACCATGATGAATGAGTCAGACAAGTGACTAATTAGAATTTAACTTAATGCTTTAGTTAAACTCAGTAATTTATGGTTCCATTTATTTTGTATAATCTAGCTCTGGACTCCTCAAATTTCTCTGTATTAAAGCTAAAGGTCTGTCATGCCTTCATGTAACTCTTTTATCTCATGGAGTTTTCATTTTTGATGTCTTGAAATATATCTCAAGTAAAGCCCACTGGGATTCAAATGCAACTAACTGACTATGCCTTTAAGCACAAATCACTCTGGCTCTCACTAATCAGCCAATAGTAGGTCCCAAACCCAAATCTCATTTGTCTTTGTTGGGGTTTTGATGGCTCAGAGTGAGTGTAAATAGCGAGTTTTTCTGTTCATGCCAGAAACTGCTAACTTGGAAAGACAGAAGTCTGCCCTCCCAGACTAATTGTTTCCTGAAGTCATACTAGACCATCTTTTTTCTCAATTCTTACCTATCCTTTAGTCACTGAATTGGTATTACCTCAGATAAACTGTGAACTGGGAAAGACCTTAGTTAGCTTAAAAAGGCCAGAGGCTCCCAGAGCCATTGCCAGTTGCTCTGTTCTCCAAAGACTGTGGAGGAGAGAGTGAGGCTGATGACTTTTCAGAGCCTGGATGACTTAAATTCAATTCACATGCAAGTCAAAACATTACTCTCCCCCCATGTCATGGGTCTTCTTTAAGAATGAAGGATGAATGACAACAACATCAATGGGAGGTATTTCTCACATCTTTCCTATACTTTTGCCAGTTTCTAAGACATTTGCTGATGACTTAGTAGAAAAATCTTCCTTTTTAGGAGACATTTGTGTCTTGTATTTTCATAGTTAACATCTCCATTTTTTATGGAAAAGTTTTCTCCTGAAGTAAAGATAAACTCTTTTTCTAGTCTCATGTAGATCTTCCTTAATATCTGTCCACTGAATTTGATTTTGTGTCTGATGCCAAATCCTGTTAAATTAAGAGTTTTGGCCAAGATCAAGGAGGCAGAGTAGTGGTTCTCTAGAACCTATTGACATTTCCAGTAGGTTCATTAAAAAGAACATTATTCTTTAAAAAGTGAAAAGAAACTTATTCCCATATTTTTACTTCCATAGGCAAAAGAATTAAGATAGGTCTAATAGATATGTAGAAAATGTCTGGAGAAACTCAGGTAAAAATAAAAGTAAATACTCATTCAAAGTACTGCTGTAAAATTATAAACTTTTATAATGCTATGTTTGCTTCTGAGAAAACATTTCTAGAAATGTATCAATCCACTTTCATTTTTAAAGTTTCCATCACCAAAGTTATGATTATGGTAAGTTAGAGATTGCTAATATTAGCACTAGCATTACTTTCTATTTTTCCTAAATCATGGCATCTCTTTAGCCTCCTGATTTTCTTTAATTGCAGCTCCAAACTAGTTGTTATAGGCTTCCTCCTGACACAAAGTTCTTGGGCAAGCTTTTGAAATGTCTTACTTCTCTAGTTCATTTTCCTTGCTTGGGTATTTTGGAATTTTGGTATTTTATATCATCCAAAGAGAAAGCCCTCAATTCACCTTATAACACAAGGCTAAAAATACGAACAAGCTTATTTGCACGATAACTCATAGCAAAACTCACAGAAAATTGTAATACCCACCACTGAGCCAACTTTCTTCACAGGTTCATATAGACCTCATCTCTTTTAGTATGATCTAAAGGTATGTCCTGGGGTTGCTTCTCTACATTGACACTCTCTCTACTCCAAACATCATCATTTTTCCTGTAACTCACAAATCCCACTACTCCCTTTAGCTTTAATTCAATTGTATTTTAAGTTCCAAGTTCTCTTTTCCTCTCTCCCTCCCTCACCCATTGAGAAGGCCAGACATTATTTTTAATTATTCACACATATACACGCATATACATGTGAAAAAAATTCCTCACTAGTTATGTTCCAAGGGGAAAAAACATGAGAAAATAAACGAAATAGAAAAAATATGCTTTATTTTGTATTCTGAGTTCATTAGTTCTCTTTCTGGAGTTGAATAGAATGTTTTATCATGAGTCCTCTGGAATTATGGTTGGTCTTAACCCACCACAATCTTTCTTATGTAGTTAATCATTGCCCCTCCTCTTTACATCCTTTGGGGTTGCTTTGCCTTCAGGCCATACTTCTTGCAATTCTTACTTCCCAAAAAACAATAATTATTTTGTATGTGTCTCCTTCTTTATTCTAAAGCTTCTCTATTAGCCATGGTTTTTTTTCAGTACTCCTTAGGTTTTTATCAAATGGAAATAATTTCTGATCCCTGCTCTCCTTTTCTGGAACCTTCACCTCTACTCAAAACACACAAACACTTCTGAACTGTCCTTTTACCTAGAGGCAACCAAGTGATGATATCAAAGCTCCTTTCTTAAACAGGTGAATTAGGAACTGAAGGAAAATGAAGATGATTATCATGTATTAGGGAGGAAAGGATTTGGGGTCACTACTAACAGTTAAATGCATGGCTTTAGGTTCTTTTTTTTAAAATTTGCCCTCCAAAATTATCCCTTTCCTCTCTATTTTTATAAAATATTCGAATTTAGAGAATAAACTTTGTATTACATAACAAATCTACTGCTGATATTAGAACCATGCTGAGAAATCTGTAAAAAAACCATAGTTTATCTCAGTTTCAGGCTGACAACAACCACCACAACAAAAAAAGAATTACCTCTTTGATTAATATTAAGTTATTCTGTCTCCAAAAGCACACTGGCTGAATTAATTCCTCTTATTTAGTGTAATAATGAGGTAAAATTATCTCTGAAAAATTCATATTGATGAAGAAGTCAGATATATTTCATTTTCAGTGAATAATTTCAAAACAAGGTAAAAATTACATTGTATGGGGGCGGCTAGGTGGCGCAGTGAGTAGAGCACCGGCCCTGGAGTCAGGAGTACCTGAGTTCAAATCCGGCCTCAGACACTTAACACAAAACCTAGCCGTGTGACCTTGGGCAAGTCACTTAACCCCAACTGCCCTCCAAAAAAAAGCAAAAAAAAAAAATTACATTGTATGATTACAAAGGTTAGGCAGTTACCCAGGGTGTAAGAAGCAGGTAAACACCATGAATGACATTTTTTTTATTCTACATTTTATAAATGCACATATTTTAGTACTAAAAATTTCACTTTCCACAAAATATATTTGTTTATTTTCTGGTGACTTGTATTAATATGAAGGCACAAAGTTCCTGGTAAATAATTTTACTACCATCTGGAAAGTTAGAGAAATAGGAAAGCTATTGTTCCAGTCAGTGCCCCTAAAGAAAATACCAAAATGTCTCCAACTCTGAGTCTACCTATGGGCAAGGGTCACAAACATAGAAAACCCATAATTTAGATGATTATATTGTTAAACTGATCCTTAAACTGTAGCAGCAAGAATAACTACGTCATGAAGGGAAGGCAAGAGTGTCACCCCAAACCTCTCTATGCTAAAGAAATACAACTTTCTCCAGTGCTGTTACTTGTGGCATCCTTGTGTGTGTTGGTGTCCCTCTGTATTGTGTGTATTCTTGGGAGAATATTGTGCACTGATCTGTATCAGGGAAATGGGAAGTTTAGAAGCAATAATCATCCATTAAACAAGTACCTACTGAGTGGTAGATACTGTATTTAATGCTTAACAAATCTCAATTCATTTGATCCTCCTCATAGAAACCCTGAGATGCTATTATCATTCCTATTTTATTGTTGAGGAGACTGAGGAAGACAACAAATACAGTACTTTACAAAACTTAAAATGCTATATAAATGCTACCATAATTGTTCTCATCATGATCATTGTCATCAATATTATCATAATGTCAGAGACATCTCTCTTACTTTATTGACATCACCTTTTAAGCCCCTCCTGAATCTTTTTTGAATATCTGTATCAATGGGATGGAATTCATGTGATCCTGATAAACCACAGTACAGAGAACATACATTTTACATAAGTCAAAGAACAGAATTTCCCAATTTCCCCAGCACATACATATGCTCAATCATAGTTTTGGTAGGTATTCAAGTTTATCTAAATATTCTTAATAAGTAACCTCAAATTGTACTGCTATTGCCTCCTCAGGTATCTTAAGTATTATAAATTGATCAGTTAACCATTAATTGGGGGAAAGAGAGAAAAGAATCTATTTGGTGAGGGAATTCTGAATCAGAAGACCTGATTTCAGCTTTGTTTGATACTACTACCAGTGTGATCTTGCATATGTCACACAGCCTTTATAGGCCTCAGTTTTTTTATCTGTAAAATTAGGGGCAACTAATTAGCACAGTGGATAGAGTGTTGGGCCTGGAGTTATGAATACCTGAGTTCAAATCCAACTTTTTAAAAAACATTTTTAATACTTTATTTATTTTTAGTTTTCAGGGGGCAGAGCCAAGATGGCGCCATAGAAGCAGCAAAGTTTCGCAGCTTCCTCATAACCACCTTAAATAATCATAGACTACAACTCTAAACAAATTTTAAGGCTCAAAAACTCACAAAAATACAGAAAACACATCTCTTGCTGAAGGCAGCACGGCAGGTGGGGCTCACTGCAGCAGGCTGGGAGCCGAAAAACCAGCCCAGCCTGAAACCACGACCTGGCCCCAGGGCTGTTAGGAGAAGCGACAGCTGGAGTCTTCAGTGCAGATCAGCGGCAGCTGGGGCAGTTTCCTGATTTATCAAGCCAGAAGAAATAAGGACTAAGAGAAAGGTCAGTGGAATTCATCTAAATTAGGGGGAGAAAAGTTGTCCAGCCAAAGTGCCCCCAGGGCAAGGAAGCAGTGAAAGTGCAGTGGCAGAAAAAGCAGAAGCCCCACTCACCAGCTCCTTCAGAGCCCCCGGCCTGCAGACTGCAGGGGTGTGAAGCAATTGATCACAGGCCAAGTGCTCTTGCATTGAGTGGCCTGGATCCAGATTGGGGTCTTGGGTGGTGGTACTGGGCTGTGTTTTCAGTGAACCAAAGCTGCTGTGGACTGCAACACTCCCCCTAATAGTTCCAGCAACTGTGAAAACCCCAGTGATTTGGGACAGAGATTTCCCCTGTGGAAGCAGAGTACCACAGAGCTAAAAAATCAAGTAATTAATGGACTGGCCAATATGAGCAGGAAAAGGAATAAAAGTAAGAACAGTAATCAAACTCTAGAATCATGTTTTGTGGACAAAAAGGATCAAAGCATGGAACAGGAGGAAGACAACACAGTCAGATCTCCCACACCAAATGTTTCCAAGAAACATGAAGATTTCCTGCAAGCCATAGATCGAATTAAAATGGGCTTTGAAAACCAAATGAGAGAAGTGGAGGAAAAATTGGGAAGAGAAATGAGAATGATGCAAGAAAATCATGAAAAGAGAGTCAACAGCCTGACTGAAGAAAATAACACCTTAAAGAACAAATTAACTCAAACAGCAAAAGAGGCCCAAAAAGCCAATAAGGAGGAGAATGCCTTAAAAAGTCGAATTTGCCAGATGGAAAAAGAATCTCAAAAGCATTCTGAAGAGAACAATTCCTTCAGAATTAGTATGGAGAAAATGGAAGCAAATGACTTTATGAGAAATCAAGATACTATTAAACAGATACAAACAAATGAAAAAACAGAAGGTAATGTGAAATATCTCCTTGACAAAACCACTGACTTGGAAAAGAGATCCAGGAGCGACAATTCAAAAATTATTGGACTACGTGAAAGCCATGATCAAAAAAAAAAAGAACTTAGAAAGCATCCTTCAAGAAATTCTCAAGGAAAATTGCCCCGATATTTTAGAATCAGAGG
>JAQQSW010004628.1:0-14396 GCA_028646575.1 Pseudocheirus occidentalis | reverse complement strand
TCCTCCACCTCACTGAATGATCATCTTTTCCCCTAGAACATTGTATTCAATTTTGCTGGATAGGTAATTCTTGGTTTTAATCCTAGCTCTCATGATCTCTGGAATAGCATATTCAGGGCCCTTCAATCTCTCTTTGTAGAAGCTGCCAGATCCTGGGTTATCCTAAATATGTTTCCACAGTATTCAGATAGGCAGCCTGTAATATTTTCTCCCTGATCTGGAGATTCTGGAACCTGGCTATAATATTTCTAGGAGTTTTCTTTGGGGCATATTTTTCTAAAGGTGATAGGTAAAGTTTTTCAAGTTCTATTTTGCCCTCTAGTTCTAAAATATCAGGGCAATTTTCCTTGAGAATTTCTTGAAGGATGCTTTCTAAGTTCTTTTTTTGATCATGGCTGTCAAGTTGTCCAATAATTTTTTAATTGCCTCTTCTGGGTCTATTTTCTAGGTCAGTGGTTTTTGAAAGGAGATATTCCACATTGCCTTCTATTTTTTATTTGTTTGTTTCTGTTTAATAGTATCTTGATTTTTTATAAAGTCATTTGCTTCTATTTGCTCCACTCTAATTCTGAAGGAATTATTCTCTTCAGAATGCTTTTGAGATTCTTTTTCCATCTGGTAAATTCAGCTTTTGAAGGCATTTTTTCTCCTCTTTGGGTTTTGGGCCTCTTTTGACATTTGAATTAATATGTTCTATAAGGTGTCATTTTCTTCAGTCAGGTTGTTGCCTCACTTTTCATGATTTTCTCACATCTTTCTCACTTCTCTTCCCAATTTTTTGTCCACTTCTCTTATTTTTTCAATGTCCTTTTTAAGTGGATCTATGGCTTGTAGGCCATATTCATATTTCTTGTAAGCATATGGTGTGGCAGTCCTGACTATGTTGTCTTTCTCCCATTCCATGTTTTCATCCTTTTTGTCCCCCCAAAAGGATTCTAGAGTTAGGTTACTGTTTTTACTTTGCTTCCTTTTCCTACTCATATTGATTAGTCAATTAATTGTTTGGTTTTTTAGCTCTGTGGAACTGTACTTCCAGAGGGGAAAGCTCTGTCCCAAATTGCTGGGGTTTTCACAGCTTCCAGAGCTAGTAAGGGGTGCTGCAGCCAGCACCAGCTTTGGCTTGCTGAAAACACACCCCAGGACCACCAAATACCACGATCCGGACCCAGACCACTCAATGCAAGAGCCCTTAGCCTCTGATCAATCATTTGGCCCGCCTGCAGTCTGCAAGCCTGGAGCTCTGAAGCAGCCAAGTGGTGGCGGCTGCCACGTTTTCTGCCTCTGCTGCCAATTCTGCTGCTTCCTTGCACTGAGGGCAGTTTGGCCAGACCGCTTTGATACCCCAATTTAGCTGAGTCTCCCTGACTTTCTCTTAGTCCTTATTTCTTCTGGCTTGATAAATCTGGAAAGTGCCACAGTTGCTGCAGATCCACTTTCCTGAAGACTGCATATGCAGCTCCTGCTAACTTCCCTGGGGCCAGGTTGTGGTATCAGGCTGGGCTGATCTTGGCTCCCAGCCTGCTGTGATGAGCCCCACCTGCTGAGCTGCCTTCAATGGGAAATGTGTTTTCTGCATTTTTTTCTGTTTTGGAGCCCTAAAGTTTTATTAGAGTTGTATATTATGGGTATTAAAGTGCTATGTAGAAGTTGAGAAACTTTGCTGCTTCTATGCTGCCACCTTGCCTCTGCCCCTCTTTTTTTTAATTTTTGTTTATCTTTAGTTTACATCATTCATTTCCACAAGATTTTTATTTTGGAACTTTAAATTCTAGATTATTTCTCTGCCTTCCTCATCACCCACCGCCACTAGAAAGACAAACAACTTGGTATAGACTGTACATGTGTAGTGTTGTTATGTGGAACATCTCCACAATGGACATATTGTGAAAGGCTGACTATATTTCCCTCCTTCCTATCTGGCCCCCCACTTGTTCTATTCTCTATTTTGTCCTTTTCCCTTTACAGAAGTGTGCATTTCTAACAACTCTCCCCTCAACCTGCCCTCTCCTACATCATACACCCTCTCGTCCCCATCCCCCCACCCAACTCTCCTTTAGGGCAAGATAACCAATGAGTAGTGTATGCCATTCCTTCCATAAGCGAAATTCACTGAGAATAAGGTTGACTCATTCCCCTTTGTCTTCCTGTTCTTCCCCAGCATTGTAACAGTTATCCCTTTCCTCTTCTATATGAGATGATTAACTCCACTCTGTCTCTGCCTGTCTTCTCTCATTCTATTCTTCTCCCACCTCCCAATTTGATGTATTAAAATATCATTCCTTCCTATTTAATTGATCTGGTGCCATCTGTCTACATACACACACACACATACATATACTTATATACATATACGTATATATATATATACACACACATATATACACACAGTCACAAATGCATTCATATGCATATCTATCCTCCTATATGGACATATGTGTATGCATGTAGGTATATAGATATGTGTGCATATATGTGTATACATACATATATACACATACATACACACATATATACATACATATATGAACACACATACATTAATATTCCCTTCACCTATCCTCATACTAAGAAAAGTTTCATAAGTTACAATGATCATTTTTCCATGTTGGTATGTAAATAGTTCAACTTTGATATCTTCCTTAATATTTCTTTTCCAAGTTTACCTTCTCATGGTTCTTGTTTTTAAATGTCAAATTTTCAATTCAGTTCTGTTTTTTTTTCAACAAGAATGCTTGAAATCCCCCACCTCATTGAATGACCAAATTTTCCTCTGAAACATTATACTCAGTTTTTCTGGATAGATGATTCTTGGTGTTAATACTAGCTCCCTTGATTTCCAGAATATCATATCCCAGGCCATTTGATCCCTTAATGTAGACGCTGCTAGATCCTGTTTTTATCCTGATTGGGTTGCCACAGTATTCAAATTGTTTTTTCTTGGCAGCTTGTAATATTTTCTCCTTGATCTGGGAACTCTGGATCCTGGATATAACATTCCTAGGAGTTTTCTTTTGGGGATCTTTTTTAAGACTTGATTGGTGAATTCTTTCAAGTTATGTTTTGCCCTCTGGTTTTAAAATATGAGGAAAATTTTCCTTGAGAGTTTCTTGAAGGATGCTTTCTAGGTTCTTTTTCTGATCATGGCTTTCAGAAAGTTGAATAACTTTTAAATTGTCTCTCCTGGATCTATTTTCCATATCAGTGGTTTTCTTGAGGAGATATTTTACATTGTCTTCTACTTTTTCATTTGTTTGGATCTGTTTAATAGTATCTTGATTTCTCATAAAGTCCTTTCTTCCATTTGCTCCACTCTAATTGTGAAGGAGTTATTCTCCTCAGTATCACTTTCTGTACTCTCCCCAACAAGCAGAAAGTTCTGATTCCTCACAGTCACCTGAAATTGGAGCAGAGAGAGCATGATAAGAACCTTCTGCCTTTTTATTAATATTCAATCCTAATTTTAAAATCCCTAATGGTACAGGGACTTTCCACAGAACATGGTTCACATATATACCCAACCTGAATGTTACAAAAACTCAGAGGTTCTGATGCATCCTACCCAAATAGAAGGAAAGGAGAGTAAAGGGAGGAACCAAGGCAGTATGTAAACATGTGAATCTGAACACTAGGTCTGAAAGAATGAAGACTGGAGACCATGAGGGGCTAAGATGATGCTCAGTACAGGGAGACATAATGATAGCACACAATTGGAAAAGGCAGAGTCACCTATCATCAAAGGAAGGAGAAGTTAAGAAGTAAGATATGAATATATGTACATATTTATAAACACACAAATATATGGTTGTTGTCAACTACCATAGATCCTAAGAGACAAAGGCTCCAAAAAACCTAAAATACAGATGCATTAAGAAAGATAGTTTAAAAAAAACTAGAAGGAAAGGTGAATACGAAATTCTCCAGATATGAAGCTCTCTAAGCAAAGGAAAGGAAAGCTATGCCTGAAGAAGTAATTACTCTTGTGGATTCCTAAGATAACACGGAATAGCCAGAAACCCCAGATTGGCTCAAAAAAGAAATGAAATTGGGGGTGCTTAAGTGGCATAGTGAATAAGATACTGACCCTGGAGTCAGGAGGACCTGAGTTCAAATCCAGCCTCAGATACTTATCATTAAAAAAAAAAAACTAGTTATGTGACCTTGGGCAATAAACTTAACCCAAATTATCTTACCCCCCCTCCCACATCCAAATAGGAAAAAAAAAGAAATGGAAAGCAGAAAAGAACATATTAAGAATGAATATACTTCAGAACTTAGAGATTCTAGTACAGGATTAAAAAAAATCAACAGTTCAATTAGTAGTTAAGAAAAAAATAATCATGGAAAATCTCGCTAACTAAGTGAGAGAGAAATATATTTGGAAAACAAAAATGCTGGCAGGAGAGAAGTAGAAGGCAGCAGCACAAAAAAAGACCACACATGAACACAATATAAGCCAAAGAGTATGACCTTGAAGTCAGTATGTGTAGTTAAATGAAACGCTCAGAAGAGCATGATAAAAAAATAACGTTTGAAAATTTAGAAAAATGAATACTATATAGAACTTCTGAGTACAGACAATATACCATCAATTAAGAGAAACTACAGATTTTCTTTTGAAAAAAAGATCCCTGCTTAAAACCTCAAGATATAGAGTAGTTAAATCTAGAAATCTCAATGACAAATAAAATGGAAAGGAATTCGGAATAATACGTTTGCTTACAACAGTCCTGTAAATAATATGTTGGTATTATATGAGTTTTAGAGATGAGGAAACTGAAATGAAATAACTTCACCCACTTTCACAAAATCAATAAGTGACTGAGGCAGTTTTTAAACAAAGGCTTCTGTACTCCAAGCCCAGCATTCTTTTTATTTTACTATCTGAATAAAAAAGTAATCCCCTCCCCTACCAATTCCCAATAATGGGTAAGCACAAAACCCAATACTAAAAAAAAAGTTATATCCATGGTTTGAAAAATGTGCAAGTGGTATTATAATGGAAATATTATTTCTTATATGTAAATTTTATTTCTCCAGGTATATCTCCTTGTAGACAAACCACAGTTTACACTTCTTCACTCTCTGCAATATGTTTGGCACAAAACCAGTTCCATAAAAAGGTTCCCAATAACTGGTTTGTGAGTAAAATTGTTTATAATATTGGACTGATATCTGATCAGCATTCTTGTTCACAAAAAAAGGAGAACATAATAATATAGTCTTAGGGACCTTTTAGAGCTCACATTCAATTCTCTATGCAGTGTCAAAATGACTTTGAGTCTGACAAGGAACTTCCTACCACAAAAGGCAGCCCATTCCATTTTTGATTGTTCTAATTGCCCTGAAACCCATTCTTCCATCTGTCTCACTGTGACTTCTCCCTGTAGGTGTTCTTGTTGTTGTTATTGTTGATGATGATGATGTTGTTGTTGAGTCATTTCAGTTACATATGACTCTTCATGATCACATTGGGGGTTTTTTGGGCAAAGATACTGGAATGGTTTGTAATTTCCCTCTCCAGCTCATTTTTAACAGATGAGGAAACCAAGGCAAAGATGGTTAAGTGACCCATGGGTTGTAGATCTCATAAGTGTGTGAGGTCAGAATTGAACTTCTTTACTCCAGACCTAGCACAAAATCCATTATGCCACCTAGTTAGCAAATATTTTTGTCCTCCAGAGGAAATAGACTAGAGGGGATATTTTTTCCCTTGGGAAAACAATTTTCAAAGAGAAAACAAAAAGAAAAAAGTCTGAAGAGCCACCTGGGAAAGAAGTCCATATCAGGAGATTCAAGGATAAAAGAGTGTACAATAGGGAAAAGAGGGGGAAGAAAAAGAACTTGGTATCATTGTTATCCATGTAAGACCTCTATAAAGGGTAAAGTAACTTCTGAGGAGGAAATAGCTTTTCATGTTCTAATGAAGTATTCTGAAATCTTCATAGCTCTCACCAGGAATGAGGCCATTCAGAGTTGATCAGAAGAATAAGATATGAGTAGTAATTAGTGATCCCTACTAAGGGGTATTAAAGTATCCATTTGAGGTCCCAATATAAAAAAGCTGGGATATTTGAATATTCAAAGGGAACAGATATGAGATAAAAAGAGCGTTTTCAGACTTGTCAATGTTAATGGATATTAAGAACTGATGCTAGTGATTTTCATGGGGTGAAATAATACTAATAGAATGAAACAAGGATCTGCCATTATCTCTGAACTGTCAGTTTATCTCTCTCTCTCTCTCTCTCTCTCTCTCTCTCTCTCTCTCTCTCTCTATCGGTCTGTCTGTTTGGCTATCTGTCTGTCTGTCTATCTATCTGTCTATCTATCATCCATCTCTTTATTTACCTGCTTCCTATCTTTATCTACCCCTTTATGACATAATTTATATATATATATATATATATATATATAATCTTTTAAGTTTTTAGTTTTTCATAGAAATTAGATAGACATCTAGGTGGCACAGTGGATAAGGCATTTGCCTGGCATCAGGAAGATCTGAGATCAAATTTAGACCCATTCATTTATAGTTGTTGTGACCCTAGTTAAGTCACAATGTCTATCTGCCTGTTTCCTCAAAATAGAAATAATAATAGCATATACCAACTAGGGTTGGTGTGAGGATCAATTGGAATAATATTTATAAAGCACTTAGTACAGTACTGGCACATAGAAGAAACTTAACAATGTTTGTTTCCTTTTAAGTATGGAATGGGGTTCTCTGGATAAAATTAAACTTCTTATAATTGGACCTCTTCAATTGAAAATTTGATAATCACTTTTTAGGAATGCCGAGGAAGAAGTTTTTGTTTACATACACGTGGGATGTGCTAATATTTGAAATCCTCTCTAAGTCTAAAGTTCTGATATAAAGTGAAGGTTTTTGAACAAGGGAGTGATATGGACAAGTATGTGCATCAAGAAAATTATTTGGCAGTTATGTGAAGGATGGCTTGAAGTAGAAAGGAGATTGGTGGCAGAGATCAGCTATGAAGCTATTACTATATAATACAGTGCTTTTTGAAATGTTAAAACAACATAGATGGTCCCTTCTAATAGCTTTTGAAGTAGTTTCAAATAAGCAAGTCCAACATTTTCTGAGTCATAAAAATGAGGTATATAACTGCAATGTAAATATTGGCTTATAAAAGTACAATACCAATTCTATGAATTATATTTATCAGTTCTATTAAAGTACTTAAATGAAAGAAACCTGATTTCTATAAGCTCCATTTTATTTCTTTGGTAATATCAAGTAGAATAATGTCTGCTAATAAACATATATTTATATATAATAAACATATCTGTACACACATGCATTTATGTGTATACATGTATATGCCTGTGTCAGAACATTTTTTTTTAATCAATGAGCACTTTCATTTCTTTGTTTCACAAATAAACTGGCTGAAATAGTAGTTTCCTGTGGGCTAATCAAAGAGACCAAATCCCATATCTTCATCAGACTCCTCTGATTCTTCCTTGGCTTTCACCTTGGCTGGAGCAGCGGCAGCAGGTGCAGCAGCAGCTGGAGCCGCAGCCACAGGGGTGGCCACTGCAAATGCTGAGGGGTCGGCCAAGATGATGCTGGAAGAGGGAGTGATTCTGAAGACTTTTGGCAACTCTGCCTTATTCAAATCCAATTCACCTGCAAAGCAAGACATAGGTCAGTGGTGTCAATGATCCTCTTTGAAATTGAAGGAGGTGCAACAACACCTGGTGGAGTGGTACAATGTTTCTGGAGTGAAAACAAAGCAGAGCTAGTAATAAAAAAAAATAGAGAGCTTCCTGGAAATCTCTTGAACCCTCTATGAAAGGAGACTTTAATACTATACTCTCCATTACTCCAATTAGAGGAGAAAGGTAACAAATAAAGGCAAGAAGTTATTCAGTGTCAAAAGGCTAGTCACGCTCCATGGTAATGAGATTTCAGATGATCTGCTTATCATGGGGGAGTTAAGACATTCTTAGAGTTGAAGCCAAACAAAGCTGCTTGGTTCTTTGGTAATGTGGTATGAGACTGAAGGGAAGAAAAAGTAAGAGAAGGGAAGTATAGCAGCAGCAAAACCTGCAGATTTGGGGAAGTTCATTTATTAATAAGAAGAAGGCACTGCAATGAAGCCTCTGTGCTTTATTTAATGGGAGAAAAGCAACATATGAGAGCTTTAGCACCTAGGTCTCCTCAGTTCTATTCTAATTCCAAGGCAAGAAATTCATTGCCTCTAATATCTAAGGTATTTTGCAAATTAATAAGAGATGTCAAAACACAGGTACAAACTCATTTGTTTATTTTAACTAAAAGAACCACAGTGATACATGTACAGAGTCCTATGAAACTTAAAATGCCATGGCTTACCAAACTTTAATATTAGAGAATAGAATTCAAAATGATTCAGTGTGAATAATAACATGAAACTAGCTATGTTATCTTATTTTCTTTCAGCTAGCAAGACTATGTTTTAACATTGTAGTATTTTAAAATGGAGTCAAAGAAGCAGGAAAATGCTTAGATAGCCTAATTCATATCCAGCTAGAACTCTTTACTAGTCATGTCACAGTGTATTTAAAATGTCAGAGGTATGGCAATCTGTTTTAGTTTCTCTAGTAACAGGTCATCCATTAATATCATCTCCTTGAAATAAAATAACCATTATATTGGAGAACTCCAAGTTAACAATCATTACATTAGTCAAATATTACTCTTTGATGATATCTAGAATTAAAGTGACTTCATCAACAGTCAATAAATATTTATTAAGAGCCTATGCTATGCCAGTCCTGGTGTTAAACACTGAAATACAAATGTGGAAAAAGAAAGAGAATCATTGACCTTTAGAAGCTTATGATTTAAGAGAAGACAACACACAAATGAAATCTGAAAAACAGGAGGAAGGAAGGAAGGCTGTCCAGAATGAAGTGTGGTAGAAGAAGGAAAGAAATTCAAAATGAGGGTAACTGGGTGGAAATGAGATGGATGTTCTGTCCTCCTTACTTAAATGGAGAAGTGTATGGCTCCACTGTCCAATCAGAAGAGCAGAGAATTTTGATGAGGTCTCAAGAACAAGACTCATTGGGTCTTACAGGATGATGAGATTTCCCAAGATGAGTTTATGGCGGACATTGTTGATGTTGTCATTCCATACTTCCATATTGGAGCATTAGTGCTCCAATTTTCCCAGATCTTCTCTAACATTTATCTTTTATCCTGTTTTGTCATGTTAACCAATCTGATACGTTTACCATGGTACCTAAGAGTTGTCTTAACTAATTTGTTTTTTTAACATTTATTTTTAGTTTTCAACATTCACTTTTATAAGATTTTGAATTCTAATTTTTCTTTTCCTTTCTTTTCAACCCCCCCGATGACAGCATGTAATCTGATAGAGACTATATATATAATTATGCTAAACATATTTCCACATTAGTCGTGTTTTAAAGAAGAATTAGAGCCAATGGAAAACAATGAGAAAGAAAAAATAATGGAGAAAATAGTGTGCATTTATTTGCATTCAGACTCTACAGTTCTTTCTCTGTATATGCATAGCCTTCTCCATTTTGAGTGCTTTGACATTAACTTAGATCATTGCATTGCTGAGAAGAGATAAGTCAATCAGAGCTGGTCATTGAACAATGTTGCTGTCACTGCACAGTGTTCTCCTGGTTCTACTCTCTTCATTCAGCATGAGTTCATATATATCTTTGCAGGTTTTTCTGAAATCTTCCTGCTCATCATTTCTTATGGAACAATAGTATTTCATGAAATTCGTATACCACAACTTGTTCAATCATTCCCCAATTAATGCTATTTCCTCAATTTCCAATTTTTGACTGCCACAAAAAAGCTGCTAAAAATATTTTTGTAGCTGTAGTCATGATCTCTTTGGGATACAGACCTAGAAGTGACATTGTTGGATTACAGGGTATGTAGTTTTGTAGTCCTTTCTGCATAGTTTCAAATCTTTGTCCAGAATGATTAGATGAGTTCACAGATCCACCACCAATGCATTAGTGTTCCAATTTTCCCAGATCTCTAACATTTATCTTTTATCCTGTTTTGTCATGTTAACCAATTGATCGGTATGCTGTTGTACTTCAGAGTTATTTTAATTTGCATTTCTCTGATGAATAATGATTTAGAGCATCTTTTTTAATATGACTGTAGTTTTATTTTCTTCATTTGAAAACTATCCATTCATATCCTCTGACCATTTATCAATTGGGGTACATTTTATATTCTGATAAAGTTTACTTATTTTTCTATATATTTTAGAAATCAGGACTGTATCAGAGACCCTTCCTTTAAAAATTATTCTCTAGTTTTCTGCTTTCCTTCTAATCTCATTGTCATTAGTTTTGTACAATCTGATTCATCACTCTACTTCTTAGCCAGTAGCAAGTAGTTTTGATGGTTGCTGTTTTATAATAAATTTTTAAATGTGGTACAGCTAGGACACCTTGCCTTGCATTTCTTTTCATTAATTCCCTTGATATTCTGGACCTTCTGTCCTTCCCAATGAATTTTGCCATTATTTTTTTCAAGCTCTACAATTTTTTTTATAATTTGATTGGCAAGGCCTTAAATAAGTAAATTAATTTAGGAAGAGTTGTCATTTTTATCATATTATCTTAGGCTACCCATACGCAATGGATATTGTCTTAATTATATGGATTTGACTTTATTTGTGTGAAAAGTATTTCATAGGATGGCAGTGTAGAAGCAGGAGGACTCCATAGCTCTCCCTATAACCACCTCAAACACCTAAAAATGATGAAAAGCAAATTTTAGAGCTCCAGAACCCACATGGTTCCCACAGAAAGCAGCTGACAGACAGATGGAAAGGGCTCATCATAGTGCAAGGTGGGAGCCAAGACCAACTTTAGCCTGAGGGTGGCCAGGACAAGCTGTGACTGGAGTATTCTAAAGATTGGGTCACTTGCAGCTGTGGCAGTTTCCAGAATTATCAACTGATAGGAGCCAAGGACAAAGTAAAAGGTCAGTGGAACTTGGCTAAATTTGAGGGAGAGAAGCACTAGCCCCCAGGGTAAAAAAGCAGTGGAAGCAGACTCTGCAGCAGCCCCACAAGACTGCTTCAGAGCTCTCAGCCTGCAGATTGCCAAGGGGCCAAGCAATCATTCAGAGGTTAAGTGTTGTTGCCTTAACCTGTCTGGATTGGGATTGTGGTCGTGGGTGGTGGTCCTGAGGTGTGTGACCAGTGAGCCAAAGCTGGTCAGGGCTGCAGAGACGGTGGATGCATAATAGCTTCAGGAGCTGTGAAAACACCAGCAATCTGGGACAAAGCTCTCCCGCCTGAAAGTAGAGATCTACTGTGGCTCAAAACTCAAATTAATTGATTGGCAACATGATCAGGTAAAGGAAGCAAAGTAAGAACAGCAATCCAACTTTAGATTCCTTTTTTAGGGGCAAAAAAGGATCAAGGCATGGAATAAGAGGAAGACAACATGGTCAGAACTCCTGCACCAAATATTTCCAAGAAAAAATATAGGCTTCTTAGATGCCATAGAGGAGATTAAGAAGGATTTTGAAAACCAAATAAGAGAAGTCGAGGAAAAATTTGAAGAGAAATGAGAATGATGCAAGAAACTCATGAAGAGGGTCAACAACTTGACTGAAGAAAATAACACCATAAAAATAAATTAACTCAAATGTCAAAAGAGGCCCAAAAAGCCAATTAGGAGAAGAATGCTTTAAAAAGTTGAATTTACCAGATGGAAAAAGAATTTCAAAAGCTCAATGCCAGACGTGGAATTAGGAAGACTCATCTTCTTCAGTTCAAATCTGACCTCAGATGCTTACTAGCTATGTGATGTTAGGCAAGTCACTTAACTCTATTTGCCTCATTTCCTCATCTGCATAATGAGCTGGACAATGAAATGGCAAATTACTCCAGGATCTTTGTCAAGAAAAATTCAAAGGGTGTCAGAAATAATAGAAGAGTTCAACAGGATTGACAAACAATTGGACAAAGAAGAACAAAGGACTCCCTCCTTCATATAAGAAGAGAAGCTAAGAGCACTGATTCTTTGTCCAACAGGACAGAGACAGAACTTAACAGAACAAATCCCCTAGCAGGACTGTTCTTAACTTCTGCTTAGTACATTTCTGGTCTGTTTCAGACAAAGTCTAAAAAATGTATACTCTGACTGTGATATAGGTCTGCTCAACTCTGCTTGAGAATCAGAAGCCAAAAACTATTTTTATATTCCAAATTCTGAGGGAGAATTTCTTTTTCATTTTAGTTTTATATTTTTTTAATAATCCATTCATGTCTTTTATCTCTACAACAGAATCATTTCACATACAAACACAGATTTAATCCTTCCCATGATAAAAATAAACAAATATAAACAACACAGTATCTGCAGGCATCCTTTTTCCAACTCACAGGTCAACTGCCTATGCAAGGACTGCACCAGATGTAAGATATTCTATGAGTTAATAATACTGTTTCCCCTAATGTTAAACTTCCTGTGTCTCCATTGATGTGTTTACTTGAAACAGTCAGGCAGAGGGTGAATATAGTTCCAGGCAAAGACGTTTGATAAAATAACCTTCAGTGAAAAGGAACAGCAAAATATTTCTCCCATAAACCTGGGGCATACCATCCTAGAAATTTCTGCAACTTCCATGGGTTGAGTGTATATATGCATATATATTTATATGTATGTAAGGACATGTGATGAAGGCACAAGCATGATGAAGCACCTTTTACCTTTAGTGCTACTGGGGCACTTATTTGTGACTTCCTCTGAAACTGGTCTCAACATATCTGATGGATGGGCTAGATAGTCTGCTGGAAACTGACAGAAATGTTTCATTCATCTCCTCAGGAGCCTGATCAATTGGATGGGTAGTCTGTACCACCTTCAGCATCTGGCTCAGCACATTCCAAAGATGAGAAAAATCTTTCTTTAGTACATAAAGGCAAATGACTAAAATTGACTAGTCCAGAGAAAAAATGAAGGCAAATAATGTGACATAAGGATGAAAAGGTAGATGATTCAGCAGGTAGAGTGCCAGTCCTAGAATCAAGATTACCTAAGTTCAAATTGAGCCTCAAACATTTAGTAACTATGTTACTCAGACAAGTCACTAAACCTTTGTTTACCACAATGTCCTCATCTGTAAAATGGAGATAATAGCACTGAAATCTGAGAGTTTTCACGAGGATTAAATGAGAAAATAATTGAATAGTGCTTAGCACAGCACATGGCATGAATTCATGTTTATATTAGTACTATTTGTTATTTTTTGTTATTATTATTGGGAATATTGAATGTTAAGAAATCTGTCTTTTATTTTATGGAGAATCAGAATAAATTGAAGCTTTTTGATGAGGAAACTGATATGGTTTGGCTTAAGCATTAAGAGGATAAATTGTTTTCATTGAAAGTAAATGCTGAATTCAGTGAGAACAGTAATCTCTTGGTCCAGGAGAGAGATGATGAGGACAAAAACTGAGTACAACTGACTGGTGCTATACTGCTCCTTTGATAGAGGTTCATTATTGCAAAGCCCTCAATTTAAAACCAGCATTCTTATCTCTGTGAAAACAATCATAATGTGTTGTTACAAGAAAGCTACTTTCACCTCACTGAAGCTATTCTTCTAGGAAGAATATTAAGCAGTAAGTAAAATATCCTATGTGAACCATATGCTTAAGTCTTTCTTTTTCCAGATTCTAGGAATCCATTATATACCCATATACAATTTATTCACACACCATAAAACTGTACAAGGTGACTATATCCTAAAGATAAATCACTAGCAACCACACTAGACTCACTGGATAGTTATGGAAGGCCTATGAGTTCCCACTGATGTAGCTCAAAAAACTGGGTTGTAATGAAAACAAAGCACTTAAAAATATTGACCTCCTGGAATATTTCATTAGTGGTTTTAAAACTTCAGAATTCAGAGGGAAATCTACCCTTTGTGGACACTCCTTTCAAACTTTTATAAATTAAAATAATTTTCAGTTGCTACATTTTCACATTTATTTTGAATGATGCCAATTCCTCATTTTAATTTAAAGATCAACAATTAGAAGTCAATTTAAAAAAAATCTGGCAATATATGTGCTGTGATCATTAAGAGTTTAACACTTCCTGAGGCCTGGAAAGTTGACTGAGTGGCTTTCCAAATAAAAAATTTGATACAGTTTATGTACTATGAGCTACTAACAGAATGTATTCCTAATGCTGATTGATTGTTTGAGAAGCTGATAGTCCAGAATTTTCTTACTGTTAAATTCAAATCTGAAGTTCATTGCTGGCTTTTGGCATGGTCTTAGGAGTGCAGATATGTGTGTTTTATATTTAATTAGGGAGAGAGGGGGGAGGAAAGAAAGAAAGGAAGAAAAAAAGAAAGAAAG
>JAQQSW010004627.1:0-14396 GCA_028646575.1 Pseudocheirus occidentalis | reverse complement strand
GTCTTTCCAGTGGGGGTGAATGATGAGGGAGGAAGGGAAAGAATCTAGAATTTAAAGTTTTAAAATCAAATGTTAAAAAAATTTACATAATAATAATAATAATTATTATTATTATTTACATGCAACCGGGAAATAAGATATACAGGCACTGGAGTAGGGAGATCCATCTTGCCCTACCAGAAAGTCAGAAGGGTGATTGGAGAGGATATAGGAGAGAGCAGACTGGGGGAGCGGGTATACAGTGAGACTGCTGTTTTGGAGTGGTGGATAGGGAAAAGACAGGGAGAAAATTTGTAACTCAAAATCCTGTGGAAATGAATGATGTAAACTAAAAATAAACAAGAGTTAATTTTTTTAAACAAGTATATAATAAATTCTCCATGAAGCTTTAAAAAAAAGATGTAACCAAAGAGATAATGGAATTTCAAAAGAGTAAGAGATAATGTCTATTTGATTCTCTTAGGAAACCCTAGGGAAAATACCTAGGGGAAGACAAAAATGTCGGGCATATTTGGGGTGTGATAATAATAACTCTTACATTTCACTTTAAAGTTCTCAAAATGATTTATAAGCATTGCTTCATTTGAGCCACACAGCAACCCTGTGAACCCTGCAAACATTCGTGTACCCATTGTGCACATGAGAAAACTGAGGTCCAGAGCATTTAAGAGTCAGACTCTTAGCTTGTTGAAGACTCGACAAGCTTGTTGTTCAGTCTCATCTGACTCTTCGTGACCCCACTTTGGGTTTTTTTGGCAGAGATATCGGGGTGGGGTTTACCATTTCCTCCCATAGTTCATTGTACAGATGAGGAACTGAGGCAGACAGGGTTAAGTGACTTATGCAGGGTTACACGCTAGTGAGTATCTGAGGCCAGATTTGAACTCATGAAGATGAGGTTTCCTGACTCTAAGCCCAATGCACTATCCCCTGTACCTAAGTAAATGTCAAAGATGGGATTTAAGTCTTTCTTCCTCTAAGTCCAGTATTTAATCTTTGGATGAAGATACTCTCAAGGTCATCTCTCTAGGTCAGAGGCTCTCAACCTTTTTTGGGATCATGGGTCACTTTGGCAGTCTGGTGACCCTTTCTCAGAAGAATCATAAAATTTTAAAATCATAAAACACATAGGATTACAAAAGAAATATATTATAATGAAATAAAGATAAGTTTTTGACATAAACCCCCTGAAATCTATGCATGATCATGTGTCTTATGTAGAACCCTGTAGGCTCCTTCAGGGTAAACACCTTATCGTTCTACAAAGGAAGCTAGAACATCTAAGGAACAGAATGCTAGACTTGGATTCAAAAAGGCCTGAATTAAAGCCCAGCCTCACACACATACCAGCTCTGTGCCCTATGCGGGCAAGTCACTCAATCTCCCTGTATCTCAGTTTCCTCATCTGGAAAATGGGGATCATAAACGCATTTACCTCCTACCATTGGTGTGAAGAACAAACAAGCTCATTTCTGTAAAGCACTCGGTACAGTGCTTGGCATCATAGTAAGTGCTTAATAAATAAGTATTTCTTTCCTTTCTCCACTAATGTACCATATAGCCCTGCCTAGGTATAGAAGGAGGCATTATATCAACTCTTACTGAATAAAAGGAGATGGGAGTGAGCTGAGGCATGGTCATAAATTCTTTGGAAACATGAGACTGGGGCTAATACTCTTCATATCATTCCTCCCTCTTCACGGCTCGATGACATCCCTCTTGTGTCTCTTTGAGGATAGGGGATCAACAGTCCAAGAGGCCTTACCAAAAAATCTTAGGTAGTCTTTATGAGCAGCTCCCAAAGACACCCTCAACAAGGGCTCATAGGACCAAATGGAAAACCTATAACCTTGGCGTTTGCGATCAGCCGACACTTAATTTCCTCCACTTCAGTCTTGATGAAAGACATTGTTCTTGGTTTCTTGCTTTTAGCTAGAATGTGATCGGGTGGATGGATGGCTAAGTCCCACTCAGATGCGGCTGCTTTCCTTTTCTGGAGAAAATGAGACCTGAGTACCTTTTCTGAGCTAATACTGGGGACTTCGTTACATGAACAACACTTCTTTCAGGAATCTCTGGAGTTGTTAATAGTATTAAATATTTTAAGAATATAGTATTTTATTTTATAAGCAAAATGACTGACATGTACATTTTTATTTATAACTGACACTTTGTAAAAATAATTGACATTTCTATGGGAACAAGGAAAAGGAAACAAAAATTTACTAAGCATCTACTATGTACTGGTTACTTTACAAACACTAACTCACTTTATCTTCACAATAACCCCAGGGAGGTAGGTTCCCATTTCACAGTTGAGGAAACTGAGGCAGAGGGTCCCATAGCTAGTAAGTTATTGTTCAATCATCTTAGTCCTGTCTGATGCTTCGTGACTCCCCATTTGGAGTTTTCTTGGCAAAGAGACTAGAGTGGCTTGTCATTTCCTTCTCACACTCATCTGACAGATGAAGACACTGAGGTAAAGAGGGTGACTTGCCCAGGATCACCCAGCTAGTAAGCAATTGAGAACAGATTTGAACTTGGGTCCTCCTGACTCCAGGCCTGGTAATCTATCCCCTGCACCACTTTGATGTCCAGCTAGTAAATACCTTAGTTTCAAATATGACCTTAGGTTTTCTGGCTAAGTGGATGGGGGATGAAGAGCCCAGGTCTAAAATGAAGCAGGTCAAAGGATCCATGCCAACAGCAGCAGGATCAGCTGGTGAGTGGCCTGCTAAACTTGCAGCCTGAGGGAGACAAGGAGATCCAGTCTCAAAAAAAAAACAAACCCCAAACCCCAAATCAAAACAAACCCTCAAAAGTCTGTTGCTTATTCCAAGAGTTCATCTCCCTTCTAACTTGACCTAGATTAAGCTTTCTTCTTCTATAGGCAGATGATTGCTTCTTAGTGGTTCACAGAGAGGACGGGAGGGGGGATTATCCTGGCAGTCTGAGACCAAGGAAACTGAGTTGTAGGATTGTGTTAATACAGAAAGATCTTCTGGTGTTTTATTGAACAATAGGATGATTTACACTGATTCTAAGGGAACAAGGCCTTCACCTCATAGAGATTTGGGAACAATATAAAGAATGTGGAAAGGTTTGACTGATAGAATTCTCTGTAGAGAAACTGTTATCCCACTGGAACAAATCTGATCGTTGGCAATTCCTGAGACCCAAAGGCTAACACTTCTCCTCCAAATTGCCTGACATCCTGTCCCTATTACTCAACCTCCCAAATAAGGAAAGTAACAAGGCTTAGCCACCCAATAGGCTGATTTGAACTCCTTTCGCTAAGGAATGTCAGCCCAGCACTGTGTAATGTCCTATATACAGGCTCTTTTTCTGTTCTGGGCTGTTGCTGTCCATCCCCCTGGCAACTGTCCATCAGTCGATTCTAATTCAACTTTTTATCTTTTAGCCTTGCCTCCTGATAGATTGATCTCTAGTTAAATGGACCAAGGTGGGAACAATTCTTTCCAGGGAGGATTTTAAAAGTCTGGGTTGAAGAATTCCCCTACTACAACAACATTCATTTATACTGCTTTAATGTCTGCAAAGCATTTTACAGACATCTTGAATAATCCTCAGAACAGCTGTGTGCATTAGGCACTTACAGGTATTATACCCATTTTCTGAGAGGACTGAGGCTTAGGAAGGACTATAAAACACTGTTAAACAGTTAATAAGGGTCACTAAGGAGGCTTTGAACCTATGTGTCTCCTCACTCCAAAGAGCAGTCTTTCTACTGTACCCAATTGCTTTTAATAAAATCACTTTCCTATTCTCTCCCTGTGAAACTGCTGCATTTGAGGGGAAGAGGGAGATGTGGGGAGGAAAGAGAAGGAGGGCAGGCAGTGGAAATCTTTACTATAAAGATCATAAAATATTTGGAAGACGTGTACTAAGGTCAGAGTGACTTAAGGGGTCAGGGACAAGGAAAGGGGCTGTCTCCAAGACCGTGCCCTATTCTGAAAGCCACCCCTCTGGCACAGCACACCCTGTTTCATATTATCTGTCTGCCTTCACCATAAATACAATTTATAAACAAGGCTGAAACGGCAGAGGAAAAATGAAGTCAGAATGGACTCAGTCAAACACAATACCAAATTAACATTTTGGCTAAGTGGTTATCTCATTGTTAAGATATTTCCTTCAATATGTTTTCAGAAGCTGAGACTATTAAACAAGGAAGAATGATCGCCAGTTTTGATTTCAGGAAGGAAATTCCCCTCCCAGTTCCCTACGGGGCAGTTCAACTAATTTGCTCCTGACCCTTACTGGACGATTATTAGGGAAATTATACTGGCTTATTTTATAAACAAAATCCACTGGCTTAGTTCCTAGCATGTACCCCAGGTCCACAGCAGTCACCATCTCTTTGGGGGAATCTAATTTGCCAAGTAATTTTGAGCAAGTCATTTCCTTTCTCTAGGTTTATTAATCTATATAATGAGGGGGTAAAACTAGATGATCTTTTAAGTTCCTCCCAGCTCTAAATCTATGATTCTGTGATTAATAACCCTGCTCTTCAGGATGTGAGGGCAGTGTTCTTGTTCCCAGAGTTCTGCTAAAGTGTTCTTCCTAAAGTACACATATGACCACGTCACTACCCTCCTCAATAAACTCGAGTGACTCCCTATTACCTCCAGTCTCAGATATAAAAATCTTGTCTTTGACATTTAAGGCTTTTCACAACTTGGCCCCTTCCTACCTTCCTAGTCTTCTTATACCTTGATTCCCTCCATGTACTTTATGATCCAGCTGCACTGACCTTCTCGCCACTCCTCTCATACAGCAGTTCTCAACCTCGGGTCGCAACCTCTTTGGGGATGGAACAACCCCTTCACAGGGATCACAGGGGTCGCCTAAGACCATCGGAAAACACACATTTCTGATGATCTTAGGAACCAAGACACTGCTCCTCTATCCCACTCCAGGCGGGTCAGCCCACATGCAGACAGGCCCACATATGAGTATTAAAGGGTGGTGGGGGCATTAGGAAGATTGAGAAGCACTGCTCTAATACAATGATCTATCTGCCAAAGATGTGGCTTTTCACTGGTGGTAGACCATGTCTGGGAATGCTCTCCCTTCTCATCTCAGCTTCCAGGCTTCCCTGGCTTCCTTCCAGACAGTTCTAAGCCCACCTTGCACAGGTCTTTCCCAGTCAGACCACACACACACATGCCCTTCCCCCTCCCTCCAAATGAATGACACTGCATACATCTTGTATGTGCATTGTTTTTTGCATGTTGTTTTCTCCATTAACATATGAGCTCTTTGAAGAAGGGCCTTTTTTTTCTGGCATTCTCCAGCACTAGGCACAGTACAATTGTGCTTGGCTCTCAGTAAGCCTCAATAAATGCTTGTTGCTTAACAGTGTGAGAACACCCTTGGGGGAAACATTGGCTGTCTTCACCCAGTTGAAAAGGTGTCATGTGGAAGAGAGATTAGGCTTTTTCACTTTTGGCCAAGAAGAGCAGAGCATTGGATAGAAATCTCAAAGAGGTGAAATTAGGCTTTGTTTCAGGAAGAATTTCCTAATAATTAGAACTAATCAGAAGTGGAATGGGCTGAGTCACTGGAGATAATAGGTTCTTTCTTGTGGAAAGTCTTTAAGCAAAGGCTGGATGACCACTTGTGTCCTCATGTCATGGTGCAGATCAATGGGTCACTGATGTCCCTTCTGACTCTCAAATTGCAAGGCTCTTTGGGAGTCAGAATCATTATCCAGAGCTGAATACACTGAGTACAAGTTAGATAAGGTAGGGACTAGGGGGTGTTCATCTCACACTAGCAGCAGAGTCACTATTAAAACAAAGGCCTGTCTACTGAACCAAAGACTTATTTTTATCCTAGTTTCACAATGCCTAGTAGATAAAAATTCCCAATTTTGCCTTCATGCCAGTCTGTGAACCTAATGGCCAGAAAATGGCTCTTTTGTTTCATGTTACTTTCCCCTGAACCTAGAATATTCCCATCATAAGCACAACTGGTCGTTTTCTCTCTTCCAAAGGGATATGACTAGAAAAATTCCACTGTTGGAATGAGACCTTACCACAAGGTCAAGTTCTCAGGAAACAAAGGGGTTCCTGGATATCCATCACCAGAACGGGGTTTGGGCCCCAACGAAAAGGCTTTCTAATTCAGACATTCCTGCCACACCTTGGAAGAGGGATCATCAGATTACACATTTTTAGACAGAAGGGAGTTTAGGTGGTTGTTTAGTTCCGCTCCCTCATATTACAGAGGAAGAAACTGAGGCCCAGAGAAAGTGCTGTTTCCAAAATCACACAGGAGTAAAGCAGTCAAATCCTGGTCTTCTGACTCCTACTCTGAATGTGTACCCTGATTGCCTTCATCCAGGCAAGTGCATCTTTACCCAAGATCATTCCTCTTATACTGCTTGATAGTAAAGTGGAAAAGAGATGTTCATGGCAAGATTGTTCCTACAGTGGTAAAAGGAAGAGGGCCCCAAATCTGGTTCAGGGCCTTGGATGTAAACTTTTGTTCCTTTCCACCTCTCAGGTCCTTTCTTCCCCTCATAGTGACTCCTTTAATCCACCATGTTCTACTAATGTGCCCTTAGTCCAAGAAACCAACATACCTCATTTGCACAGTCCCTCATATCTCAAATGCTTTCCCTCTCTCCCTTTTCCGATGAAATTCATACTCTTCTTTTAAAGTCCAACTCAGATTCCTCCTCCTCTATGAAGCCTTTACTAAGGCCTCCTTTCATACCAACTTCCCTGCCTCAGATCTCACTTTGTATTCTAATATACTTGTGCTAGAAAACCAGGTTTTGATAAAAACCCATTGGGATTCACATGGAGCTACCTACTTCACCGCATCTTAAACTCAAATCACTCTGGCTGTCACAGACTGGCCAATAATAGGTCCCAGCCCAAGCCTCACATGGTCATTGTTTGGGTTTTGATGGCTGAGAGTGTAAACAGCAGTTCTTTCCGTTCTGGCCAGAAACCCAGAGGGTCTTCCCCTCCCAGTTTGATTTTATTTTATTTTTCCTTTGAGTAGTCAAACTAGGACATCTTTTGCCTCATTTTTACCTAATCTTAAATCACCGAACGGGCATTGACTCAGACAAATTGAGACCTGGGAAAGACCTCAGCCTAAAAAGTCCAAGATCTTTCACTGCATCTAAGGCCATCTCCAATGGTCTTGACCTATGTCTTGCCACTGGACTCCAATGAATATCCAATGGAGGATAGAGTGAGGCTGATGACTTTGCACAGCCCTGCCTCGCTTGCAAGTCAAGACATCACCCTCCTGATGACATTGGTCCTCTTCCAGAATGAAGGACAAACAACATTTGTCATATAATATTTGCACATGACAGCTCTCTGTTTGTTTCATATCCCTCTTTTAGAATGTGAACTCCATGAGGGCAAGGACCATGTCTTATATAAATTTTGTATCTTCTCCTAGTATCTAGTTCAGTTTGAGGAACACAGTAGATAATTAATAAATGTTTTTGAATGATAAAAAAATTTTCTACTACTCAAAACATGCTGGGAGAAAAGTTGCACAACTCCTGATTGAGGCGGGACTTGGGGTAAGAAACACCTAGGTTTGAATCCCAGCTCAGAGACTTCTTAGCTGCGTGAACTTAACTTAGCTGCTAAGTCACTTAACCTCTCTCAGATTCTGTTTCCTCATCTATAAAATAAGGAAAATAATACCTAAGCATTTAACTCACAATGCTGTTGTAAGAGTCAAATGAGACGATATATGTGTAAGGAAAGGAGTTCCCTTCTCTACCTCAGTTAACATAATGGGCATCACAGAAGGTTCAGAATAGAATCCTAAAATGTAAAGGAGGTGCTAAGGAGTTTTCCTGCAACCACAAAAATGTGTGAATAAGTTATTTAACCAACTTGAGAGTATTATAGGGCTTTGGCCATTGGATGAGGAAACATCTTTTGGCTAAGAAAATCAGTCTCACCCCCTTAGGATTATCTTTAAAAGAAGCAATCCATCCAGCAGTTGAGGAATGCAAGATTGGGAGATGCCCATTAAGTGCCCAAGCCTGGGGGAGAGGGTACTTCTCCCATTGGCCTTCTCATGCTGTTTTTGATGTTTGTTTTTCAGTCACGTCTGACTCTTCATGACCCCATTTGAAGTTTTCTTGGCAAAGATACTAGACTGATTTGCCACTTCCTTCTCTGGTTCATTTTACAGATGAAGAAACTGAGACGGACATGGTGAAGTTGCTTGCCTAGGGTCACACAGCTAGTGTCTGAGGCCAGATTTGAACTCAAGAAGATAAGTCTTCCTGACTCCGGTGCCAGCTCCCTATCCACTGCACTGCCTCGCTGCTCATCGCCGGACCTTACTAGACCAACAGAGGAAGCACCTTCTAAGAGTGACTTTCTTAAAGCAGAGAAGAATTCTGACTTCAGACCCAAGAAAGAACAGTCCCCAGGAACACAGTAGAGATGTCCACTCAACAGAGATGCTGGATGTAAGCGTAACTGAGCAGGGAATATGCAATGAGAAAGAACTTCTAGCCCTGCAGTACCAGTACCCTTTCCCTATACATGTGCCTGAGGTAGTGACTACATTACCACTGTACTGTTGAGATAGTGTGCTCTAGGTTTATGGAGGGAATATTTTATACTAACTGCTCTTACTATATCATCTTAGTAGATATCTTTATTATGTCTACTGACTGTTCATGGGCAACACACTGGTGAGGGTTAAGCTGTCACTTAGAGGGTGTCAACTACAGGGTTACCCTCTTCAACACAAAGTGACAGTCACCCTATGGGGACCTAACTTACAAGTACAAGTGCAAGTTGGTAAAGTAACCTAAAGAGAGTATTATATTTTTACAGTCCCTACAAATCTTAAAGTGCTATATTTCTTCCTTTCTTCTTTCCTCTCTTTTTTCTTATTATAGATTCAATTATTTTATAGCAAAATAATGAACAATTTAATGTACAACAAATAAAACAAATGATAGAATTATTGCAGAGTCCTACAGTAGTACTCTCCAAATGTCCTTTTCTAACATTTATTCTTTTAAACAAGGTATCATTCTAAATAGATTTCCCAAGATTATTTATCACAAAGAATTTGAAAAAAGAAAAATAGCATTCTTATTTTTGTATTTTTTATTATTGGCTGCTGTAGTTCTAAGGGAACAATAGTTTTGCTTTCTGAGTTCATATAAAGCTAATCTAGCATGCCAAAGCCTCCCATTCAAAAAGCACTGCCCCCTCCTATCCCCTTCAGGAACACACTAAAGCAGAAATGACTGCAGCCACATTTACTGATCTTTTAACTGGTTTAAAGTGGGACAGTCTAGGAAGAGAGTGCCAGAAGAAAAGGGATACAAAAGGATAAAACAGTTTTAAAAAAAGTAGACTTCCCTTCATGTGGTACAGATTATGTTCTCAGTAAAATTCCAGTCCCACTAGAGATAGAACTCAACTTCTAGTCTCTTCTTGAGGCCTTCTCCCTGGCCCAAACCTACATCCTATATCCTACCTAAAAATCTGTAAACAAACCTATGACACCATCAGTCCCTTGGGCCATTCAAAACAATCGGATTACCCAAAATAACTGGAACTTGAAGGCACTCCCATCCCTGTTTTCTAAACGTTCCAAATTACCTAAAGGCTCTTTTCTCTCTCTTGTGGAAGCAGGTGGTTTTGAAGCTAAATACCCAAGATTCAGTAGACTGCAGGGAGAATCTTCATGTGCTTGATGGACAACAATAGCTTTTGTTCTCCATTTGAACCAATGCCCAAATATAGACAAGCCAAAGGTCTACATTCCTGTTAAAAACTAGGCCTAGAGCCTAAACACCCACATAGGACCACAGCCTCAACTGACTACTGATAGAATCTTCCTTGGATTTTATCCTTCTTGCAAAGGCACTGTCTTTGTCATCGCATGGAGTTTCTGTGCAGTGGGTACTTTGATGACTTTGCTGGATCTTGAGGAAGGTAGTATCAAGGTTACCTAGCGGTGTAATCAACTGGATTATTTAGTACCAGCTTCTGCTGGACCTAGAACCAGGGAGTCTCCTAAGGTCATGATGCTCTCAAATTTCCATGGAATTTTCCCATTGCTTAGAATCCATGCATTAATCCCATCTCCTAGTTATATGCCTGAAGTTCCTTTTGTCCACTGTCTAACAATCATGTAGTCAGAAAATGTCAGCATAGGAATGGATCTCAGAGTTCATTTATTACAATGTCCTCAATTCTGGTACTGTTGCTAGAAATAATCATCTGAGGGGAGGAAGACTATGGATGGTTTTGATGACATTGTAGAGCCTACGGATTTGTCTTAAAAAAAATTATGCAAGTGTAATGTGTACTTACAGAATGCCTGTTCTCCCCTGAATCTGGAAGGAAAAAAAATACGACATTCATGTAATTAACAGGAGACAAACTCATCTTCACACAGAAAGAAGGCATGCATATTATGACTTCATCCCCCAACGCCCAGGTATGGAAGGGAGTTTCCAGTACCCAAGAGAGCCAATTTTAGAACTTTTTGAATCAAGGAAAGAAGGTCAGGTTAAGTTTGACTTTAACTATAGGGAAGCAGACATGGGATGTTTATTATTTGCTTAGCTGTTCCTCTGATTTCTGTGGCTCCTGTCCATAATAAAATGGTGTCTTCATCACTAATCTCTCGTTATATAACAAGGAATCCCATGTGCAAGTGTCAAATTCACCTCAGATTTCTAGGTTCCAGGTTCTTTCTTGGAGAGGTAGCTCCCAGGAATCTAGGTGACCATTTCCTAAAACCAGTCATTCTAGGACAAACTAGGAATGGGCATCTGTTGCATAACATAAATGAAATCTGTCCTCTGCTAGGATCTCCTTCTGCCAAGCAGCAGAAGAGCTGGGGCCAGGGAAACCATTTTCTATTATGGAAAGATAATATGGTATATTCGACGGAGTGCTGGAACTGGACCATTAAGCTTTTGTTTAAAATCCCACTCTAATATTTACTAGTTGTGTGACCATGGACAAATCATTTTTTGTCTACTCTACTCTCAGAGATGTCCTCATCTACTCAACAGAGATAATAATGCCTTTGGTATCTGTGTCACAGGATTATGGTGAATCTCAAATGAAGGAATGTGTGTCTAGAGCTTTGTATACTTTAAAATGCCAAACACATATCAGTTGTTCCTAAATCTATGCATGTACAGATGCAGATCCTTTGTACTAAACAGAAGAGAGGCAAGAATCCCCCAAAACTTCAAAAAGTCTAGAGCCACAGTGAGGAGGGAGCCCATCCATTAATAGAGGTCCATCAGGAAAACTTCAGTGCATTGAGCAGACCTCCAAGTAGAGAGAGGGACTCATACCCAAGCCTGAACTACAGCAGACCCAAAAGAGTCACAGTTTTCCCAAAGGGAGGTTCTGTAACCAGGCACAAATTCAGTCTCAGAGGAAAGACAACTGTGTCTCATATAGTTCTCAAATTTCATTCTTCTCTCAGACAATGCCTCACAACGAGGCCTCTACTTGAGAGCGTCTCCTCTCCCTAGCCTGTTGTTGAGGCCATCCATCCCATCCCCCTCAAATCTGACCATGGAATGGGAAAGACTGGCCACACTTGGTTTGAAGTACATAGAAGGGAAGACAGGGTGAAAATAGGGAGATCATACTCCTTAAAAAAAAAAAGCTGAATCTTAGAGCTCCGTAGCACTTTAGAGAAAGCAGAAGATGGAAGAAGGTAGGCTCCAGTGAAAACACTTACAGTCTCCTGTGAGTACAAAGCCACAGAAGAGAAATGTATATCCTTGCCATGGAATAACTAAGGCCTGAACCTATGACTCAGTGACAACATTGAGTCATCAGGCAGGCTTACTTCATGCCACCATCCAAAGTCTGGGCCCAGAGAGGCTGATAACTTCCCTGGAATCTCAAGAAGGTTAAAAAAAAAAAAAGGACTGAAGGAAAAAAACGTTTTTAAGGAAAAATATGTTGCAATCTCTATTGCTGGAAAAACACATCTGTGGATTAAGCTTCCTATTCAGGTCAGGTGATTATAATCAAGCTACCTTTGGTCATTTAGGGAGAACATGCTCTGGTTGCAGACAAGGAGTTTGTACTTAAAAACATTCATTATAAAGTAAATAAATCATCATTACACAGGCTCATGCTCTCTTTCTTCTCCCAGGAAACTTAAAAGGTTAAAAAGTTTCTAGTGCCAACTTGGCAGAGTAAGGAAGGAACCCTCTGAAGTTCTCCCAAATTCTCCTCCAAACAACTAGGAAACTGCCTCAGAATTTATCTAGGTGCAAGGAAGTAGCTTACCAGCCTGGCAGGAAAGGTCTGTGTCAATAGTGTGAAAGGGGAGCAAGGTCCAAGAATAGCAACAGCCAGCCTCACAGCAGGGGGCCTGCATTAAGGCTCCAAGTCTTGGGCAATCCACCAAACAAGGCCCCAACTTCCTGCAAACCAGCAGCCCTCTAGGCAAGTGAACAGTCTGTGCAGCTCAGCATGGACCCACCCCTGGAGCAGGCCAGCAGCTAAACTCCACACCCAGAGGAGGCCAACAGGGAGGTCCCACCCTCCAGTACAAGCCAGAAGGGAACCCTACCCTCCAGAGAAAGCAATAAACTAAGATCAGAAGCCCAGTGAAAGCCATTAGTAAGACTCAGAGCCCCAGTACAAAAAGCTTGGGACCATGCAGGACAAGAACCCAACAACCCAACATAAGAACACCATGTCACAAAAAAAGGTGCAGGAAAAATGAGCAAAAAACAACAAAAAAATAGAACTTGACTATGGAATGTTACCATGGTGATAAGGAAGCTCAAGGCATAAACTCAGAAGAAGACAATGGTGTCAAAATAGCTACATGTGAAGCTTCAAAAAAAATTGTAATTTGGTCTCAGGTGCAAAAAGAATTCCTAGAAGAATTTTTAAAAGATTTTAAAAATCAAATTAGAGAAGTAGAAGAAAAATCGGGAAGAAAAAGAAAAGTAATACAAGAGAAACATGAAAAAAGAGCCAATACCATGGGAAATAATACACAAAAATTTACCTAGAAAAATAATTCCCTAAAAAATAGAATTGGCCACATGGAAAAGTAAGTACAAAAGCTCAATGAAGAAAATAACTCCTTAAAAACAAGAAATAAACAAGTAGAAACTAATGACTCTGCAACATCAAGATACAATGAAATAAAATAAAATAAAATAAAATAAATAGGATAAAATGTGAAATGTCTTATTGGAAAAATAATTGACCTAAGAAATAGATACAAGAGAGACAATATGAAAATTATTGGACTACTTGAAAACCATGATTTAAAAAAAAAAAAGCCTGGACAACATCTTTAAAGAAATTATCGAAACTGGATCTGGTCGGAGCCAAGATGGCAGCGTAGAAGCAGCAAGGTCCCGCAGCTCCCACACAGTCACCCTAAATGCCCATAAAATATGAATCTGGACAAATTCTAGGGCTTTCAAACTCACAAAAATACAGAAAACACATCTCTCCCGGAAGGCAGCTCGGCAGCAGGAGATCATCGCGCAGGCCTGCAGGCTGGGAGCCAAGACCAGCCCAGCCTGAAACCACCATGTGGCCAGGCTTCAGGGCAGCCAGGAGGAGCCAAGCCTCCAAAGCCACAGCGTGAGTCTACTTCAGAGAAGATCTACTGCACCTCAGGCAATCTTCACATCTACTAAGCCAGGGTTAGAGGTCAGTGAAAGTGAGTGAAGCTTTCAAGCTAAATTTGGGGGAGGAAAAGCAGTTCGGCCAATCTACCCCCAGGGCAAGGAAGCAGTGGGGGAAGGGCAGGAACTGCTGTAACCGGGGGCTGCTCCCACTGGGCTGCTTCAGAGCCCTTGGCCTTCGGATCCCGCAGGGGGGCTGAGTCAATTAATCGGGGCCAAGTGCTCTTGCGTTGAACGGCCTAGATCTGGATCGTGGTCTTGGGTGGTGGACTTTCAGCAAGCCAAAGCTGGGAGGGGGGCTGCAACACCCTCCTAATAGCTCCGGTAGCTGGGAAAACCCCAGTGATTAGGAACAGAGCTTTCCCCCCTGGAAGCAGAGTTTCACAAAGCTAAAAAAACCAACCAATTAATTGACTGGCCAACATGAGGAAAAGGAAGCAAAATAAGAACAGCAATACAACTCTAGAATCCTTTTTTGTGGACAAAAAGGATCAAAGCATGGAACGGGAGGAAGACAACACAGTCAGAACTCCCACACCAAATGCTTCCAAGAAACTTGAAGAATGCCTAGAAGCTATAGATAATCTGAAAAAGGACTTTGAAAAACAAATAAGAGAAGTGGAGGAAAAACTGGGAAGAGAAATGAGAATGATGCGAGAAAATCATGAAAAGAGAGTCAACAACCTGACTGAAGAAAACAACACTTTAAAAAATAGAT
>JAQQSW010004626.1:0-14396 GCA_028646575.1 Pseudocheirus occidentalis | reverse complement strand
AGGAAAGGACTTTGGGATCAGATCCCCTCATGAGGTGGAGAGAAGTTAAAGAACTTGCCCAGGATTGCAGAATTAGTCTGTGTCAAAGGAAAAATCTGAATCCAGGCCTTCCTGATTCCAAGTCCAGCACCTGATCCACCATACCACATTACCTCTATTATTATTGTTGTTAGTAATAATTATAGTTAATTGTCAAAGGTGTAGTAGGAAATAAAGTGCAAAAATAATTCCTCTCTTCAGAGCTCACAGTCATATATCTCAGAGATGAAAAATTTATTTTCACTTCACACTAGAAGGAGTTCAAGTTCTTCAACAGGTGGCTAATATTACCCACTTTCTAGTAGCCCTCCCCATTGTCACAAACATTTCTTTTCTTTTTTGCTTTTTGAAGGGGGGAAGGCAGGGCATTTGGGCTTAAGTGACTTGCCCAAGGTCATATGGCTAGTAGGTGTTAAGTGTCCTAGGCTGGAATTGAACTCAGGTCCTTCTGAGTCTAGGGTCAGTGCTCTCTGTTCACTGTGCCACCTAGCCACCCATCCACACATTTCTATTCCCCTGTCCAAGATTCCCAAAAGGAGATCTTTTTTTTAAATGGAAACCCCCCCCAAAACCTTCTCACACCCAAAGAGGTGGGCTACATGGAATTAATAGAACCTGTCATCTTTAGATTAGAAGCTATATGATCACACAGTGTCTATCCTACATTTTTAGGTGCTTTTCAGTTTCCACTGCATGTTCATTTCTTCTTATTGACTTTCCCACTTCCAGTTAAGTGTTGTCACTGGACCTCTGAGCTGCTGAAGTTCTTCCACAGAGACTGTTGTTAGTCTAACCACCATTTATCTATTTTGTTGTTCAAAACCTGTGATTTCATTGGCATGGTGAACTCCCTGTGAAGAAACACACAGGTAGATGAGTAACTCACAGTTTCAGAGTTGCTGGGACACCGACATACAACTAATATGTTAGAAATAGGATTTGAATCTAGGTCTCCCTAACTCCAAAGGTTACCCTCTCTAAACCATCACATCAGCTGCCTCTCCTATGAAAGAAGACCCTAACCCTTGCTCATTTTAGCAGTCAAGAACTAAAAATCATTTTCTCTTTTGCATTCTTCTTTCTTAAGCCTTATGTAAAAGAGTAAACCATCTAACAATCATTTGCAGACTACTGAGCTTTCTTCTGAGCCAAATTAAAACTAGGTATCTATACTCTATTTGTAATGGAGCACAGCTATGTCATATTTGTATTTTCTATCTGAAAAGAATTTAATATGATGGGAACACTTTCTGTTGCTATCCAGTACTATTCACCAAAAGTTATGATGCTGAGGGATAATTCATAGCAGCTTGCATTTGACTCATAAATTGTTGCCCTTCTAGGAGCCGTACATAGATAGAGCTTTTCACATATTAAATAATAAATAAATATTTGTTGGTTGATTTATCCATAGAGGGTTCACCCTTTTGCCATAAAGTTTTTGGTTGCACCAAAAGCAGAGATGATACTTGCATTCTATCCTGCACTGTGAAGAATAAGAATCTGACAGACTGCAGAACCATTGAATTTGAGGACCTAAGAATTCTGGGTAACTCAGGTTAGCTAGAAGGATCAGGAAACCTTCCTCTTCCACACACCCCCTCCCCCACTTCCCACCAAACAGGATAATTCTTTTTATTTGCAGCCCTTTCTTTTCTATAGGCTTCCTGGAAGGGGCTAGGGGTGTGGGGATTGGAGGAAAACTCTTTTCATGAACTGCCAAGCAATACAAAGGCAGTCACAAGAATAAAACCCTTCAACGAATTCAGAGAAACTTCTTGAACCCTGGGCTGTTTGAATTAGTAACTAATTAGCAATGTTTCCCTAACTAAGGCTGTTCAGGGGCCAAGGAAAGATATTTCTCTGTAATCTACCTCACTGTGATTTTTAGTTATCTCTCGGATTTCCTAGTCCAAAGCAAAATTGTGTAGTAGGTGAAGTTTTTCTTAGATAGTTTCATCCTCTCATTTCTGGGCTCCTATGACATTTCCCGGTATCCTCGGAGTGCCTTTTTGCCCCTGTCCTGCAGGAATCCAACTCCAGGCTTCCAACTGTATGTCCAGAAACTTCTTTGGTAGCATTCTACCTGGCCCAGCCTCCTAAAAGTGTCACTGCTCCAAAATGACTTTTCCTGCACTGGATTTGAAGTTCGAAGACCTTTATTTACGTTTTAGCTTTACCATTTATTACCTGTATAGTCATATGAAGAAATTTCACCTCTCTGGGTCTCTAATTGCTCATCTATAAAATAGAGAGTTTGACTAGATTGATCTTCAAAGGTGCTTCCAATTGTATCATCCTATGATCCCTACCATACTTCTTCCTCCTCCTCCCCCCCAAAAAAAAATTCCTATTGCCTGATGGCTGCTTGAATGGATATCTGCTTAATAAGAGTTAGTAAGAATAGAATTCCTGTTGAACTAATTAGCTTTGCATCTTCTGATTACTGATTAAGATCTGAATTATAACATTATCTGTAGAATAATGGATAATATGGAAAGCCCTATAACTGTAGGTTAAAAAAGAAAAAGAAAACAGACCCAGAAAGGTGATGTGATTTGCCCAAGGTTTCACAGATAATAAAATAGCAAAATTTGGGATTTGAGCCCAGGTTCACAGAATTTAGAATGAAGTTAATGACTGTGCAACTCTGCCTCACTTAAATCCAATTCATGCTCAAGTCCAGAAATCACCCTCCTGATGTCATTGGTCCTCTTTGAAAACAAAGGATGACCAACAACAGCAAAAGATTCCAAACTCAGTGTTCTTTCTACTAAGTTTGACATCTCTATGCTTCTATTCTAGCAGTTAGGTAGAATGCTGGGCCTGCAGTCAGGAAGACTCATTTTCCTGAGTTCAAATCTGGCCTCAGATACTTACTATCTGTGTGACCCTGGTCAAGTCACTCTACCCTGTTTGCCTGTTTCCTCATCTGTAAAATGAACTAGAGAGGAAGTGGCAAAGCACTCCAGTGTCTCTGCCAAGAAAACCCCAAATGGAGTCACTAAGAGTAGGATTCAACAGAAAATGAGTGAGCAGCAAATGTTTCTATTCAGTGTCTTTATAACAAAAGCCTATGTGAGTTAGGTCATATCAAGTTTGACTGCTCTGGAGCAGTGTTGACTTTTGTCCCAAGCAAATAAATTGGATGCTGGCAAGAGTAAAATCTCATCCACTAATCATTTTACATCAAATGACACATCCCATTCCAACAAATTAGAAATGAGCCTAGAAATTAATCTTTGAACAGGCTGTTTTATGGCTGACTTGTATGTTTCTACTGAAGACTGGGAACAAGCCCCAAAGTGCCATTGTGCCACATGACCGGTTATTCATTTAAGCAGGGTGTGGGCCAAGCCTGAGTTAAATAGTGTGTCAGGAACCAATCAGACCTCAGCTGCAGCAGTCATTATAGGCTAGCCCAGGAACTTCCTCCAGCTCTGGAACCTTAAATGTCTGGGGCTGAGAAAGGTGAAACTTGCCTAGGCCAGATCCAGAGTTACAGCCCTCAGTCATATTGCCCTTTACCCTCGCTCAGCTCTGCTGAGGAAAAGAAGCCCAGGTATGAGACCTATTCAAGTATGTGGAAACCACACCCTTATGAAAAGAATGTGACCGATTTTCTTTTGAGTCAATAAAAGATAAGACAAAAGAAAAGGTGGAAGAGAGACAGGGTAACTGACGGAGAGAGAGAGAGAAAAGCAGAACGGAGACAGAGAGGGAATGAAAGACTTTTTTTCTATTTTATGTCCATTTAGAGACCTCAGATGCTTTAGAAACGTACGGTACTTTTGGATCTTAGGCCAGGTCTTGTTTAGAAACAGAGGAATGAACTCTATCAGTGGCAGCAAATGCAAATAGAAATGGGGAGGGCCAATAAACAGCCCATAAATATCCCCGTGACCTGCATGTTGACTTAGTTTTAAAATGTAATATTATCTCCTTCTTATTGTATTTTTATTTATTTTGTTAAACATTTCCTAATTCTATTTTAATCTGGTTCCAGCTGCACTCAGGAGGGTTGTAGGCTGCCTGTACCCTTGAGGCCAGGTGTCCAACACTTCTGAACTAGATGGCTTCAGAAGGCCTCCCTGACTAGCTAGAAATAAGGCAAAACAGAACTTCCATGATACGTATTTCCACATTTCCTTACTTATGTTTTTATTTAATGTATACTTCAAATATCTCTGTCTTTATCATTAGGTTGTTCTAAATTCTAAACCATTAGGAAGGACCCCTAAAGTCTTGGTGCCTAGATATCAAAGGCTCTTAAATTTAAAGTTGGAAGGGACTTTGGAATTTATTGAATACAACTTTTCCATTTTATAGATGAGGAGACTCTCATAAACATTAAGTGACTTATCCAAGGTCATACAGGTAGCAAGTAGCAGAGCTAGGATTTGAAACTGGGCACTTTGGATTCCACAGACAACTAGGTGGCACAGTGTACAGAGAACTGGGGCTGGAGTCAGGAAGACTCATGCTGATGAGCTAAAATCTGACCCCAGACTCTTATTAGAAGTGTGACCCTAGGCAAGTCACTTAACCTTGTTTGCCTCAGTTTCCTTATTTGTAAAATGAGCTGGAACAAATAATGGAGCAAACTACTCCACTATCTTTGCAAAGAAAACCCCAGGGGCGGCTAGGTGGCACAGTGAATAGAGCACCGGCCCTGGAGTCAGGAGTACCTGAGTTCAAATCCGGCCTCAGACACTTAACACAAAAAAACTAGCCATATGACCTTGGGCAAGTCACTTAACCCGAATTGCCCTCCAAAAAGCAAAAAACAAAAAAAACCAAATGGGGTCAGGAAGAGTTGAACACAAAACCGAACAATAACAACAAACTTTGGACTCCAAATCAGACACTTTTCTCAGTGTTCTACTGAAGATGGCTGACAAAATTACTTCCTTTATACAGAAAGCAGATATATATAAAGACAGAATCTAGTAATATGTGGCTCAAATATAAGCATTTAATTAAGACATCTAGGGTTTAACAGATCAATAAGATGGAGGGCCTTTGTTTCAGGTTTTGAAGCAAGTCATCTACCTTATCCCTTGCAGAAAATGATTTCAAGCAATTCCAGCATTCTGAGACAGGGGAAGTTAGAGAGTGTGGTCCCTTCTGTCATTTATATTGTGTTCTTATATAATGAAAACTTGTTGCTGCCTGTGCCAAAAATAACAAGAAATTATTTTGGGTGTGGTGGAGCACCCCTGTAACCTCAGCTACCAGGGAAGCTGAGGCTGGTGGAACCCTTGAATTTGGAAGTTCTCTGCTACATGATCTGGGGACCACGCTGTTCATTGCTGGCATGGTGAGCCCTTCAGAATGCCCAATGAAGGGTAAACCTGTCCATGTCATAGATGGATCTGGTCAAAACTTTCTATGCTTCTCCAGTACTTAGATCAGGTCCAGGAATGATGACTATATTTTCTTCTGGGGTGAGAAAAGGAGAGAGCTTGTCTCAAAAAAAAGAAAATGAAATGGTTGGAACTGTACCATCTTCTGGCTCTATGAATCTTATATTTCACAAAGTTTTAAACACTTTTTCAGTCACAAATACACAGACAAGTTTCTAATTTAACAGACAATTAAAGAGAGCTTGTTATGGAAGGTATAAACTTTGACAATCGAGCTGAAGTTTGGTACAAGGTGAACTGAATGACTCTCCCTTCTTTTCTTCCCAGTTTCTTCTTTTAGGAATGTAAAATCAGTGGTCAACACTTATTTACCTATATTCTTCGTCACTTTGTTTTTAAAGAACTTTGAAACCCATAGACCCTTTGGATCTGGATTTGGAATTTGAAGGAACCAGAAAGGCTAAGGGCTTGTCCCATGCTTACACAAAAAGAAAGTGACAGACCTAGGATTTTAATCCAGCTATTCTGGCACCATCAATTTTGAAGAATAATAATAATAATAGTTAATATTTATATACCACTGAATATGTTTCAGGCACTGTGCTAAGTGCTTTACAATTATTTTCTCATCTGTTCCTTGCAAAAACTCTGGGAGGTAGGTGCTATTACTATCACCAATTGACAGATAAGGAAATGGAGGCAAACAGGGCTCAAGTGACTTGCTCAGGGTCAGGTCTTCCTGACTCCAGGCCCAGTGCTATATCCACTATACCATTTACCAATTAAATGATCAACTATAGATGGGGTTGAACAGCTAAATGTTTTACTAGCTCTTCAAAAATGAAATATATACAGAACAAACTTTTAAGTTAAATTTACATTATTAACATTTTCTTAATCACCTTCTTAAATCTAGACAATCAACAAAAGGATAAACTAATCCTTAATTTGTTGTTGGGTGGTTTTCCGGTCATGTCTAACTCTTCATGACCCCTTTAGGGGTTTTCTTGGCAAAGATTTGGAGTGGTTTACCTTATCCAGCTCATTTTACAGATGAGGAAATTGAGATAGAAAGGTTAAGTGACTTGTCCAGGATCACACAGCTAGAAATATCTGAAGCTGGATTTGAACTCATGAAGATGAACCTTCCTGATTCCAAGCCCAGCGTTCTATCGACTGAACCCCTCACTGAAAATTTAACAAGGGGCTCTCCAAAGTCTGTAGAAACCATTTCCAACACATCTTTCTGAAGTTATAGAAGAAAGGCTCTTCTTACGACATTTCTCTCCAAGTACAAGAGATACCTAAAGGATGATGTAATAGAAGTTTTCAAATAGGTAAAGTATGATTTCCATTTCTATGGAAATGAAACAAATTCTTGAATTTCAGCAGGAGGAATTTATACTACACACCAGGGATAATTTCCTGACCTTGAGAGCTGTTAGACATGAGAGAGTGAATGGAAGGGAGGACGGTGTGCCATCTCCTTTTACACCTGTTGCCTTGAACAGCATTTTGTACAAAACCCACATGTAATAAATATTTATTAAGTTGGTTACATTTTAAAAAATAGGTTGATATTATTGGGTACAGTTTTTCACCTTGGGATCCTCAGAGTAAGAACTAGGAAGGACCTCAAAGATCAATTTACCTTTTATGTATTTATCTGATAATGTGTTGTGTCCCTCTCCCCAGCAGAATGTAAGCTCTGTGAGGGCAAGAGGCAGTCTATATTTTGTCTTTGTTATGCCCTGTGCCTAGGGCAGTGCCTGCCTGTTATAAGCATTAGATTTCTAGACCTGGTCATGAGGCTGACTACTGCCCAGCAACAATGAGAGCCTTGCCTAAATCTAAATCTACCCAGTAACAAGGGGCTCTATCTATTGACAAGAAAACTTTGTTATTTTCTGTGTACAGGACTAACTCCTATGACTTGTGACCATATCCTTGAATGTTGCAAATGAAGTTCCTTGTTCTGTGACCACATCCCTGAGCTGTTTTCTAAAGTATCCAACATACCTGCTTCCCTTTATGTACCTGCTTCCTCTTTCCTGACATCTTTTTCTATGGTTAACTGCCCACACAGGAGCACACCCCACCCCTGTCTGAGTGCCTAGGATTTGTGTATAAAAGCAAACCCTTGTCCTCCAAATTACTAGTGCCCCCTATGGACTAGCCCACTACTTTACCATCAATAAAGCCCTTTTGAGAGATGCCCATCAATTGGGAAACGAAGTTGTGGTATATTAATGTAATGGAATACTATTGCACAATAAGAAATGAGGAGCAGACAGACTTCATAATAAAATGGAGAGACTTAAACTGATGCTGAGTGAGGGGAGCAGAATGGGGAGAACTTTGCACACAATTATAGACACATTGTATCTGTGATGACTGACTTTGATAGACTGGGCTCCTCTCAGCAATGCAAGGTTATAAAACAACTCCAAGGGACTCATGATGGAGAGGGCTTTCCACATCCAGAGAAAGAATTACAGAGTCAGAATGCAGATTGAAACAAACTACTTGCTTTCTTTTTTGTTTTATTTTGTTTCTTCTTTCTTGTTGTTCATTCCATTGGTTATAATTCTTCTTTACAACTTGACTAATGTTTAATGTGAAGGTTTTTGTAGAATCTATATCAGATTGCATGCCAGGGAGAGGAGAAGGGGGAGAAAATTTAGAACTCAAAGAATTATGGAACTGAATGTTGTAAACTTAAAGTGAATAAATAAATTTTTTAAAAATTTAAATTTAAATTTAAAAAGCCCTTTTGACTCAGAGAATATCTGCCTCTTAAATTCTTTCCAGGCGACTGACCCCTGAATTTCATCAACCACTGGACTCAGGAAGATTTGTGTTCAAAGATAGCCTTAGACATTTAGCACATGTATTAGCTATGTGACCCTGGGCTAGTCACATAACCAATCTGGATTTTAGTTTCCTCATCTGTAAAATGAGGTGTTTAGACTAGATGGATGATAAGGCCCCTTTAAGTTCTAAATATATGATCCTATGAACTATATTAAATTTAGATAAGTATTTTAGATTTCAGAAAAAAAAATATTTCAAGGAAAGAGGTGACAATAACATGAGACTGGGTTGGGTAATACAAAGAGAGTTGGTCCAAGAGTAAGGTCACAAGAGTTGGCTGGTAAATGTTTAACAATCAGCTCTCTGAAAAACAACAAAAACAACACAAAACCACATGCACAGGACTCACAGTTTAGTTGTATCCACATTACTAACATTTTCTCCATCACTTTCCTTAGTCTAGACCAGCAGTTCTCAACCTGTGGGTCGTGACCCCTTTGGGGGTCGAATGACCCTTTCACAGGGGTCACAGGGTTCGCCTAAGACCATTGGAAAACACATATTTCCGATGGTCTTAGGAACCGAGACACGGCTCCTCTATCCATCCCCAGGTGGGTCCACCCACATGTAGATACACTCACATACAAGTATTAAAGGGTCACGGCATTAGGAAGGTTGAGAACCATTGGCTAGACAATCAACAAAATGGTAAATAAAGTCCTAATTTGTAGCATTTGCTAATATGAAAGATGCAAATACACTGAAAATTTAACCAACAGCTCTACCAGGTTCAAGAAAATTCCAGCATACCTCCTCTCCATGTTATTGTTGTCAAGTCCTACTTGTGACCCCATTTGGGATTTTACCAGTGTGGTTTGTCATTTCCTTCTCTAGCTCATTTTACACATAAGGAAACTGAGGAAAACAGGTTAAGAGACTTGCTCAGGGTCACACAGCTAATAAATGTCTGAAACTGAATTTGAACTAAGGCCCTCTGGACTCCAGGGCTAGAGCCCTATCCACTGCACCACCTATCCAACGTGTTTCTTATCTTCATTTGAAATCAATTCACAGGCAAATTAAGGCAGTGTTCTTCCGAAAACAAAGGATGAACTGCCAGAAGAAGCCTTGGTAGTTGTGTGACTATGGGCAAGTCATCCCAATGAATTCTGAATTGAACCCCTCCTAGCCCCATTTTGTAGATGAGGAAACAGATGGGGGGGAGTAATCTGCTCTAAGTCTTAAATACAGTCAGTAGTAGAATTAGGGTGCTGGTCCTTGTTAGGGTCCTCTGACCCTGAATCCAATGCTCTTTCTGCTTCACTGAACTATAAGCCTATCAATCATATTGAGGCATTACTAGGACTGTTAGGACAAACACCAATACTTAGAGTACTCACAATTTTGTTGGCATGGGTAATTCTCTCTCTAATGAAGACTGTGATCTCTGAAACTTAGTTAGCAGTCTTTGAGAGTTGGTGTAACTGAAAAGCCCATTCTCCTGTGGCCCAGCTGGTGAAGAGCCTTCCTGAACTCTCTTGGGTTGGCCCTTGAACAGCAGACACCCTCCAAACCTTTATAGCTTGGCAAGGCCTGCCAGATAGTGTTCTCTGCTACCATTGTTTCAAGGACCCAGCCTCAACTGCACACCACCAGGAAGCATCAGCATAGGATTTGAGTAGAGGATGATTAAGACTTTTTAAAAAATCTAGATCTGTGATTAAGTCAAATTAAAAAACAAAAACAAAAACAGAACAACCATATTTCTTTTATTCATAATTCAGTTTCTAAAATGTAGTAAGAACTGGCTGCAGGGAAAATATCACCAGAAGAACTTGAATTTTGTTTGGGATCTTCAAAAAGGATGCATAATTTTCACCCTAAAAAGCCTCTCCACACAACTTTCCTCCCTTTCTTCAAATCTGGGCCCATCTCAAATGCCCTTTTACAGTCTATCTGAGGTATATGTGCTGATGGATAAGCTCAATGGGCTGTTTAATTTTCTATCATTGTTCAGACAATAGGCATTCTCCATGTACTTATTTTTTCTCTTTAGACTGTTATACTAAACTCTTTTGAGTACTTGACGGTCTCATTTCGGAGGGTTTGTCCTGAGGTTTGATATAATCAACACAATGTCAGCTACCAAAAGGAGCTTTCTTGTTCCATATGTGTTCTACATTGGATTTCCTCTATGAGAAACATCGTTGGTGAGCATCAATCTCTTTGTTTTATGTTTTATTTGATGCTATATGGCTAAGTCATGGAACACCAAAGTCAAAAATGTGGGCAACAGATGTGAATAAGTAAGCAGCAGAATATTCATAATGATGACTTGCATGAAAGAAGTGGTGTAAAAGGTATCATTCAGGAAGATGATTGGAAAAAGAAGTGGTCGTCCATGTACTTAGGAGAGGTATGCCATATTGATGGATGTCCTGGGTGCTGCTTTGATAACTGCATGATATCAAAAGACACGTTGACACAGTCTCTTGGCTGTGTTTCTGACTCTTTGAATAACTCAGTTGCCTTTTGAACCTAGAACTTCCTTCAGCACCTAGGGCATCCTCAGTGTTGAATATCCTGCTTCCTTCTCCCACTGGTTCTTCTGGGGACCTTCAGTTTAGAGAAGGGTCCAGGATGACCATGCTTCAATTCCTTCCTGGCTGTGATTCTGACTCCCTTTACTTTCCTACCAGGCCTCTAAGTTCTTCTTAAAAAAAAAACAAAACAGACAAACCCTTTCATGTGTTATCTTCCCCTATTAGAAGGTAAATTCCTTGAAGGTAAGGGCCATCTTTCCTTTTGCTTACATTTGTTATCCCAGTAATTGACACAAAGTAAGCACTTAACAAAAGCCTGTTGTCTCACTATTGCCTGTGGTGGCTGTGGGGTGGACTAGTTTAGAGGATTTATGGGATGACTTAGAGAAAAATTAAATAGGATGAGAGGTCAAGGATGGAGATAATAGGTCGAAGTACTCACATTCAGGCAAGTGCCACAATCCAGCCAGGCCCTGGGAAGAGAAAGATAAAACAGTCCCTGACTTCAAAGAGTTTACAATCTAGTATGAAAAATTTTCCATTCTGAGATTCTGTGAGGGGGAAAAAATGGAAAGCTTAGCAGGTTGAGATCTTTGTATGATTCTGGAACTACCTTTCCTCAGCCTGTCTAGTTCATCCTTAGACTGCTACTACTATTGCCAGTGGAAGCCCAAATCTTCCAACGCTTTGAAGTTCACAAAGTTTTCCAGTGGTCAAAGGGGATCCCCTCTCTGACCTTTCCCCAAGTGATTCCCACTCATGGGCTTGTAGTAACTATTATACTACTGGCTGGTCTGGTAGTAAAATTCTGGATTTCAAACTCACTTGCTCTTTTATCCAGGCCCCCCGGGGCATGACTAATTTTCTTCAACTGAGCCCACAGATGACTCCTGTGTAGAGTCATCTCATTTTATCTAATCCCTAGAAACATTTCAAGTTGATTAAACATTTCCACACCTAGTTTATGCCTTTGATTGATCGATCCAGCCAATAAAAGTGTCTAAGAATTGTTTATACCTACTTTGATCTCTGATTAATTCTTTATTTGGAGGCATTTTCAGAAGCTAAAAGCACTGGGGCCTACAGCATTTTGTTATTTACCTTAATTAGTGTTGAGAGGTATGAAATATCCCTTTTATACTAGCTAATAAATCCCCTGAAGGAGGCCTATGTCAGGTTTTTGTTCTTTCTGCTCCCAGGGCTTAGCAGAATACATTGCACATAGTAGGTGCGGGATAAATATCTATTTAATTTATTCGATTTTTAGTTTTGGAGTGGTAGGAGTGAAGAAAGGGAAGGACATTCCAGGCTTATGACTCCCTGCAACACCTCCAAACAATGAGAAATACATCTTTTTTTTTTTTTAAAGGAGAGGAAAGGGAAGAAGCCCTTATAAGAAAACCTTCTGCAGGGAAACCTCCCAAAGGAACATCTTCTAAGAAAACTAGCAGAAAAAAGATAAAGTATTAATGAAAAAAGAGGCATCAAAATATTGTTAGAGAGTAAAAGAAATGAGGACAAATCTGCAAAAGGGAAGAAAAGGAATATAGTAGCAATGATAGCTCTGAAAGAGAGTGCATCTGTTGCAAGAAACTCAAGAATGGTTTATAATTATAATACAAGATATGAAGAAAGAATTGATATCTTTACAGCTGGAAATGAGATGGCTGAAGGAAGAATTCAAAAGGACAAATATGAATGTTAACAACACAAAAAAGATAGTGGACCATTTTAATGAAACAATGTATTTTTTGAGAAGCCAATCAGCTTAGGGAGAATGAAAAAATTCAGAGATGGAAGAACAAACAATTGAGAACAATTTTTAAATGGCAAAACTGGAAAAAAGACAAAAAACAAAATTTCAGATCTCTAGAAAACAAAGAAACAGAAAACAGCTTAGTGTGACAGTCTCAGAGTTATTTATTTCCTAGAAAAATATGAATAAAAATAATTTTAGTACTGTATTCCAGGAAATTAAATGAGAAAATTGCATGGAGATATTAGAAACAGAGGGCAGGGTGCAAAAGGCTAGAATTCACAGGATGCCAACCTAGAGCATCTACATTTAGATCCTAAATTTAACTTACCCAGAAATGGCAGTTTCATAGTCCAAGAGAAAAATCTTACAAATCAGGAGGAAACCATTTATATATTGATGAATACCAATTTGAAATGTACGAGACATTTCATGAGAGCATGAAATGGAAGAAGAAATCTGGAGTCTGGTATAATAAAAAGTAAGGGAAATTAGTAACCCCAACTTAGTTATTCCCCCTCCCCAATTAAACACCCATTACAAAAGATGATTCTTCAACGATATCAGAAAATTTGTTTATATTCTGATGAGAAATCCAGAACTGGGAATGGTTTTTGACTGGTAGGTTGATTAAATAGCTAAAGATAATCTCAAAGTCAATGTTAGTAATAAGAGCTGCTGCAGGGCCCAGGGGACTTGGGTCCTTCACCTTCCTCTCCACTAAAAACCCCTCTCAGCCCTGAATCTAGGCACTTATGGACTAGGTTCAGTCTTGGAGGAGCTTGATCACCTGCAAAAGGGAAGGAAAAGGATAGGAAAAATAAGGGAAGAGAATATGCATTTATATAGAACTAATTGTATGCCAGGCACTGTGTTAAGTAGTTTTACAAATATGATCTTGTTTTATCCTCGTAACAACCCTGGGAAGTAGGTGCTGTTATTAACCTCGTTTTACAAATGAGGAAACTGAGGCAAGTAGAGCTCAATTGACTTGTCCCCAGGTGTAGCGCCAATGAAATATTTACAGTGCCTGCGAGCATGATAAAAACTGAGTATAAGTATTGCATGATATTTGAGCACAAAATATATCAGATTCCTCAGGTAGAAAACAGAGCTGAAATATTTATTTAGACACCAGAAAACCAAATCCCAAAGCTCCATCACAGTACCAAAGATATTAAGAAGCCATAATAACCCTGAGAGTCACAGCATCCTTCAGCCTTCCCACAAAACAATACAAGGATCAATATTTCTTCACAAGCCTCTCGATCTCCTTAATAAGCGTCCTCGTTCTCCCACCCTCTCATTAGCTCTAACCAGCTTCCCTTCAGCAAAACTCCTCCCACCACTGGCTCCATGTGACTATTAGGGGACAGAGTTTATCTTCACAGCAGGGAAGCTTCCTGTGGGCTCTGCTGTACCTTTAGCAAATTCCCTCCATCACAACCCCCGTGTGATCACATTCAGCTTATTAGGGGGCAAAGTTTACTTTCAAAGCAGGGAAGATCTTCAAATTCCCATTACACGAGGGTAACATGAAAAGTAAGTCTCTAGAGCCTAATTTATTCAAACTCAAGTCTTTCTGACTTTGGGCCCAGCACTCTATCTTTGAAGCCAACCGCTGCCCCAAAAAGGTTTATTAAAAACTAATGATGAGGGGCGGCTAGGTGGCGCAGTGAATAGAGCACCGGCCCTGGAGTCAGGAGGATCTGAGTTCAAATTTGACCTCAGACACTTAACACAAAAAACTAGCCATGTGACCTTGGGCAAGTCACTTAACCCCAACTGCCCTCCAAAAAAGCAAACAAAAAACAAAAACAAAAAACTAATGATGAGGGGCGGCTAGGTGGTGCAGTGAGTAGAGCACTGGTCCTGGAG
>JAQQSW010004625.1:0-14396 GCA_028646575.1 Pseudocheirus occidentalis | reverse complement strand
AGCCTCAGTTTTCTCATCTGTGAAATGAAGAGAATATAAAAAAAAAATTACAAGATTTCTAAAAGAAAGCTTCCTTGAATGCCATGATGCTAGTGTCCCCTCTATCCGTATTATATAAAACTTATGCTGTTTTATATAGCTGGTTAGATTATGTTCTCATTGAAAAGATGGACTTCTTTGCACTTTTTGTATCCCTTATGCATTGCTTAGTTACTAGACTACAGCATATTATCCCCCCCCCCGTTTACGATGTTTTTTTTTAATTTCAATTTCAACAGTCACTTCTTTAAGTTTTAAATTTTCTCCTCATCCTCAAGATGGCTTACAATCTGATATTGATGCTACAAAAAAGTAAAATAGTTTGCTTCTCTCTGCATTCTGACTCCATAGTTCTTTCTCTGAATGTGCTTGATATTTTCCATCATGTATCCTTTGAAATTGTTTTAACTCCTTGCGAAGGGATAGTTTGTCAAAAATTAATCCCCACACACTGTAGCTGTTTCTGTGCACAGTGTTCTCCTGGTTCTATTTCCCTCAATCAGCATCAGTTCACACAAGTCTTTCCAGGTTTCTCTGAAGTCTGCCTGTTCATCATTTCCAATAGTACAACAGTACTTTATTACATTCGTATACCAGAACTTGTTTAGCCATTCCACAATTGCTAGGGCATCTCCTCAATTTTCAGTTTTTGGCAACCACAAAGAGAACAGCTATAAGTATTTTTGTATATATGGGTCTTTTTCTCATTGTTATGATCTTTTGGGGATGCAGCCCTAGAAATGGTATTGTTGGATCAAAGAGTATGCATATTTTTATAACCCTTTGGGCATAGCTAGAAATTGCTTTCCAGAAAGGTTGTATCAAATCACAGGCCCACCAACAAAGAATTAGAGTTCCAACTTTCCCACATCCTATACATTTATCATTTCCCTGTTTTGCCATGTTAGCCAGTTCAATAGGTGTGATGTGATAACTCAGAATTGATTTGATTTTCATTTCTCTAATCAATAGTGACTTAGTGTTCACAAAAGGTTTTGTAAATCAGCAAGTTTTTAATCCCAGAAACTGGGATCTTTGGGTTTATCAAACAGTATATTGCTATAATCATTGACTACCATGTCTTGTGTATTTAACCTGTTCCACTGATCTTCCCTTCTATTTCTTAGCCAGTACTAAGTAGTTTTGATGATTGCTGCTTGATAATAGAATTTAAGATCTGGTATGGTTAGGCCACCTTCCCTAGAATTTCTTTTTTGTTTGTTTATTTTTTGTTTGTTTTGTTTGGATGGGGAAGGCAGAACAATTGGGGTTAAGTAACTTGCCCAAAGTCACACAGCTATTAAGTATTAAGTGCCTGAGGATGTATTTGAACCCAAGTTCTACTGAATCCTGGTCAGTGCTCTATTAACTGTGCTACCTAACTGCCTCCCCCATTTTTTTTTTACTTAAGTCCAAACAAAACATATTCTCCTCCAGTATTTTACCTTTACCCTATGTGTAGCCCCCTGTTTCAAATGTGTTTCTTGTGAAGAACATATTTTAGGATTATGGTTTTAATCCATTCTGCTATCTACCTCCATTTTATGGGAAAGTTCATCCCATTCACATTCATGGTTATGATTATTATGTGTCTTTTTCTCCATACAACTCCCCCCCCTTCCTCCCTTCCTCAAGAGTTTTGCTTTTGACCACCGTCTCCCTCAATCTTCCCTCCTTTCTGTCAGCCCCCTCTCTTTTCTTTCCCTTTTCCCTTACTACTTCATCCCTCCATTCTAACCACCCCCTCCATTTTCTCTTTCCCGTCCTATCACCTGTAGGGCAAGATAGATTCCAATACTTAACTGAATGTATTTTTCCCTCCTTGAACTAAATCCTATGAGGGTAAAGCTCAAATAATTCTCCTCTTCCTCAATTTTTTCCACTCTAGTATAATATATTTTTATGCCTCTTTATGTGATGTAATTTACTCTTTTCTGTTTCCTCCTTTCCTCTTTCCTCATTACAACCCCTTTGCACCCCTTAAGTAGGTTTTTTATCATCACATCAGTTAATTTAGACTCACACCCTCCATCTTTGAATATCTTTTTTAAAGGTCACAATAAATATACAATTATCAAAAATAAAAAGTATCATCCTTCCTTATAAGGATATAAACAGTTTCCCCTTATTGAATAACAAAGTTTTTTTCTTTTCTTTTTTTTCTTGTTTGCCTTTTTATGCCTCTCTTGAGTCTTGTATTTCAAGATCAAATTTTCCATTGTACTCTGCTCTGTCCCTTTATTTTAAAAGGAAGGTCTAGAAGTCCATGATTTCATTGAGTCTTCATCTTCTTGCCTGCAATATTTTCCTAAATTTTGCTAGGTAGTTGATCCTTTCTTGTAGTCCAACTCCTTTGTTGTATGGAATATAATATTCCAAATCCCTCTGACATTTTATTGTAGAAGCTATAAGTCCTGTTTGACCCTGACTGTACTTCCATATTTGCATTGTTTCTTTCTGGCTGGTTGAAGTATTTTCTCCTTGAGTTGAACATTCTGGGATTTGGCTAAAATATTTATTAGTATTTTCAGTTTGGGATCTCTTTCAGGAAGTGGTCCTGGATTCTTTCAATGACTATTTTACACTCTGCTTCTATCATCTTGGTGCAGTTTTATTTGATGGTTTCTTGGAGTATAGTGTCCAGCGTCTTTTTTTTCAGCATGCCTTTTTGGTAGATTAATAATTTTTAGATTATTTCTCCTTGATCTGTTTTCCAGGTCAGTTGCTTTTCCAATGAAACATTTTATGTTTTCTTCTATTTTTTTCAATTTCTAGATTGTGTTTGACTGATTCTTGATGTCTCATGGGGTCACTAGCTTCTACCTATCTAATTCTAATTTTTAATGAATTATTTTCTTTCTATTAGCTCTTGTGCTTGCTTTTCCCCTTGTCCTTTTCTTTTTCCTATTAAGCAGATATTTTCTCTGGTTAGGTCTTGTACTTCCTCATCCATTTGGCCAATTTTACTTTTTAAATTGTCTTCAGTAATTTTTCTTTTCCATTTTGTGTATTGTATTTTAAAATAATTGATCAATTTTCTTCTACCTCTCTTATTTACCTTGTAAAAATCCTGCATGAGCTCTTCCAATAACGCTTTTTGTTTTGTTTTGTTTTGGAGGGCAATTGGGGTTAAGTGACTTGCCCAAAGTCACATAGCTAGTTTTTGTGTCAAGTGTCTGAGGTTGGATTTGAACTCACGTCCTCCTGACTCCAGGGTCAGTGCTCTATTCACAGCGCCACCTAGCCGCCCCCCAATAATGCTTTTTGGACTTGCAGACAGTTCCTATTCCCTTCTGAGGTTTCAGACGGAGGTATAGTGTCAATTCTGTCCTCCTCTGAATTCAAATTTTGATTTTCCCTGTCTCCATTGTAATATTCTATGGTCTTTGCTTTCCTAATTTGCTTCTTGCTCACTGTGATTGTATTTTTTCTAGCTTTTAAAGTGGATCTCTGCTTCTCATTCACTGGGGACTCTGTGCTCTGAAGCTCCTATGCTTTCTGTCCTGGGAGCTAGGATACTGGTTACTGGCTTTGTGTTCTGTGGCCCTTGGTTCTGTCAGCTAGAAGTTACATAATGCTGGAGCTTTACTGGTCCTCAGCTGGATCTGGCTGGTGTGTGTTAAGGTAGAGTCCTGGTGGAGACTTTTTGCATTTCCTTGGGGTTACACTGAAACTCATAGCATGAGATGTGGGAGCAGAATGTTTTGGCCACTGGAATTCTCCTCCTCCCCTAGGGTTGTGCTAGAGCAAAGGTTGTCTCAGTTGCTAGTGGATGTCCATATGTGCTGGTGTCTGCTGATTTTCCTGGCTATGCTAACATATTCCTGTGGTCCTAGTGGCAGCAATTTCCAGCTCCACCCCCCCCCTCTGGAGCTCAGGATCTCTCCCCTCATCCACTGAGGTATGGCCTTCTGTCCTGCACTGGCCCCCTTCAGCCACAAAAAGAGGGACCCTTCCTGTCAATACCCTTACACTCCCAAGCTTAAATCTGCTAAACCCCTTCTGCTGGTTTCACTATTCCAGAATTTTTACTGGGCCAATATTCTCTGGGGTTTTCAAGGTTAATGGGGGGGGGGTGGAGAGGTGAGAGCACTTACGGTTTATACTCCAATCTTGGCTCCTGGAAGTTCAAGTAGGTGACTTTCAAACAGTCAGTCTGTGAGCTGATAGTTCCAGGAGTAGTTGACACTTCTCCGGGGCTTCAGTTGCATCTAGCTCTAACAGACCCCTATCTTGCACTGGGAGGTTTTGGAATTTCCACTGCTGCCAGGGCCCACTCCTGGTCTACTGTGGCATGGTTCATGCTAGTGCAGCCCATTAACTCTGTGCAACCCTAGACTAGTGCAATAAGTCTTTCCTGAGGACCATCCAGTGTGTCCCAGGGAAGAAATCTGCCACACCCCTTCTCCTAGTGCATTCTACTACTCCAAAACTTTTCAGATACACCCTTTAGAGGTATCTGAAGGAATTTGTGGGAGATTTCAGGTAAGTACTTGCTTTTACTCCACCATCTTGACTCTGTCCCCGTAGATTTGCTTTTCATTGTATTCCAGGCCCTTAGCTTGGGGTCTGGCAATAGCATATAGTTTACAAAGTCTTAATGACCAATTGAAGGTACAGATGGAATATTGTTAATCCTTCATTTTTAAAGAGGACCAAAGACCTTACAGAGTGATGTCTTAACTTTTTAGTGGATTGAATTTAAGTGATGCAGAATTGCACACAGTCATTAGCTTAAGTCTCTCTTCCAGAGTCATAAAAACCCATTGATAAGACAAAATTCAGGATGAATCATAATGGCTCAAGATTTAGTGAATGGCCTTGGCATCTTTGATGTCTAACCAACCTCTAAGCACTCCATAGTACCTGCCTCATCCACCTTCATGGGTGTTGGAACAAATTGTTCTCATCTGAAAAGGACTTGATAAGCTCTCATAGCAGAGATACTAGCTCTTACTGCATGGAATATAAACAACATACAAATGAACTATACCAAATATTTAAAGAGCAATTAACAAGTGAAGTACAAAATGTATCTAAAAATTGATGGGAGCCAAGATGGTGGTGTAGAAGCAACAAGGTTCCACAGCTGCCACATAGCCACTTCAAATACCCATAAAATATGAATGTAAAAAAATGTTAGGGCTCTAAAATTCACAACAAAAAAACACATCTTCCACTAAAGGCAGCTTGTCAGGAAAGGCTCATCACAGCACGCTGGGAGCTGAAACCAACCCAGCCTGAAACTGTGGCTTGGCCGCGGGTTGGCCAGGATGGGCCACAGCTAAAGCTTTCAGGAGAGAGATCAGTGGCATCTGTGGCAGTTTCCAGAATTATCAACCTATAAGAAAAAAGGAAAAAGTGAAAGGTCAGTGGAACTCAACTAAATTTGGGGGGAGAAAAGAGGTCCAGCCAAACTGCCTCCAGGGCAAGGAAGTGGCAGAAGTAGAGATGCTGCAGCCACCTGCAAATGCCTGCTTCAGAGCTCCTGCCTGGCCTGCAGATTGCCGGGGGTCAAAGCAATCATTCAGAGCCTAAGAGCTCTTGTGTTGAGCAGCCTGGATCCACATCATGGTCATGGGTGGTGGTCCTGGGGTGTGTTTTCCATGAGTCAAAGCTGGGGATGGATGCAAAAAAAAATGATGACCTCCTAATACCTCTGGCAGCTGTGAAAACCCCAGCAATTTGGAATAGAGCTTTCCCCTCTGGAAGCAGATTTCCACAGAGTTCCACTTGACTGGCAACAACATGAGCAGGCAAAGAAAGCAAAGTATGAACAGCAACTGAACTTTAGATTACTCTATTGGGGACAAAAAGGATTAAAGCATTGAACGGGAGGAAGACAACACAGTCAGAACTCCCATACCAAATGCTTCCAAGAAACATAAAAATTGGCTACCAATCATAAATCAGCTTAAGAAGGATTTTGAAAACCAAATAATAGAAGTGGAAGAAAAATAGGGTAGAGAAATGAGAATGATGCAAGAAAATTGTGAAAAGATAGTCAACAACCGGACTTAAGAAAATAATACCCTAAAAATAGATTGACTGAAATAGAAAAAGAGGCCCAAAAAGGCAATGAGGAGAAGAATGCTGTAAAAAGTCAAATTTGCCAGATGGAAAAAGAATCTCAAAAGCATTCTGAAGAGAATAATTCCTTCAGAATTAGACTGCAGCAAATGGAAGGAAATGGCTATATGAGAAATCAAGATTCTATTAAACAGATACAAACAAATAAAAAATAGAAAGCAATGTAAAATATCTCTGTGAAAAAAACACTGTTCTGGGAAATAGATCCAGGAGAAACAAATTAAAAATTATTGGAATACTTGAAAGCCATGAAAAAAGAACCTACCTAGAAAGCATCCTTCAGGAAATTCTCAAGGAAAATTGCCCTGACATTTTAGAACCAGAGGACAAAATGGAACTTGAAAGAATTCACTGACTACCTCTTGAAAAAGATCCTGAAAAGAAAATGCCTAGGAATGCTATAGTCAGGTTCCAGGGTCCCCAGATCAAGGAGAAAATATTACAAGCTTCCAAGAAGGAACAATTTGAATACTGTGGAACCACCATTAGGATAACACGGTATCTGGCAGCTTCTACATTGAGGGAACATTGGGCCTAGAATATGATATTCCAGAGATCAAAGGAGCTAGGATTAAAACCAAGAATAACCTAACCAGCAAAATTGAGTATAATATTTCAGGGGAAAATATGGCCATTCAATGAGATGGAGGGCTTTCAAACATTCTTGCTGAAAAAACCAAACTTAAAAGAAAATTTGAAAATCTGTCACTCAAATATAAGAAGCATGAGAAGGTAAACATGGAAAAGAAATAATAAGGATCTTATCAAAGATGAACTATTTACATGCCAACAGGAAAAACATGATAATTATAACTTATGAAACTTTTCTCAGAATTTGGATAGGTGAAGGAAATACAAATGTATATTTATGTATACATACACATATGTCAATATAGGAGGGTTTATATATGTGTACAAACACATATCTTAGTATGCGTATGTATGAGTACATAGAGGACACAGGGTCAATTGAATAGGAAGGGACAATACTCTAAATGATGAAATTCTGTGGTGGCAGAGGATTATAATGAAAGGAGACAGGGAGAGACAGAATGGGATTGATCATCTCATATAGAAGAAGCAAGGAATAATTCTTACAATGGAGGGGAAGAACAGGAAGCAAAAGGGAAAGGATCAACCTTAGTCTCATTGAATTTGGCTTAGGGAAAGAATGACATACACTCTAAATTAACTGTCTTGCCACACAGGAGGATAAGGGGGATGGGGATTAGAGGTGGGATGATGGAGGGGAGGGAATGGTGGGGGGGGGAGAGTTGCTGGAAGTACACACTTCTGTAAAGGAACAGCGACAGGGTGGAGAATAGAACAAGTGTGGGAGGGGGCGAGATAGGAAGGAGCATCATATAATCAGTGTCTTACAATATGCCCACTGTGGTGATATTCTGCATAATTACACATGTATAGCCTGCATTTTATTGCTTGTCCTTCCAGTGGGGTTGGATGATTAGTGAGGAAGGGAAAGATGTCAGAATTTAAAGTTCTATAATCAAATGTTAAAAGTATAAATGTAGATCATTGTTGTTGTTGTTATTGTTATTATTATTGTTATTATTATTATTGACTACATCCAACTGGGAGCTAAGATGTACAGGCACTGTGGTCGAGAGATCCATCTTGCCCTACTGGAAAGTCAGAGGGGGAGGGGGAGGATATAGGAAAGAGAAGACTGGGGGAGGGTTTATACAGTGGGATGGTTGTTTTGAGGTGTTGGTTGGGAAAAGAAGGGAAGAAAATTTGTAACGCAAAATCTCATGGAAATGAATGATGTAAACAAGAAAATAAACAAATTTATTTAAAAAATAAAAAATAAATAAAAATTAATGAAGGCATTTTACTAAACTATTTTATGAAGCAATTATAACCCTAATATGCTACCCTTGGAGAGATAATCAGAGAATGTGTAGACAAATATATTCATCAATTTTGGAGAAAAAAAATGTCTAAAATATTTTCAATGAGACTACAGCAATATATTCATATATATCTATGTATGCATGCATGTATCACACACATATAACAATTTCTTTAGACTAATTAGTAGTCATACCAGAGATCCAAGTATGTTTCTACATTAGTAAAAGAACCAGCATATTTTGTTAATGAGAAAACTAGCAAACATAGTAAGAACATTCCAGGAGATTCAGAGGAAATTTTTTTTGTTTTGGTTTTTTTGTTTTTATTTTGTTTTTTTTTATGAAAATATAGCTCTCAGGGCAGATCCAGGCATAGTAAAAGCAGGCACTGACCAGAACTCTCCCTAAAACCCTCCAAATACTTACAAAAATGACTCTAAACCAATTCTAGAATAGTAAAATCCATCAAAGGATAGAGTGAAGCAAATCTCCTACCCGATACAACCTGGAAGGTCAACAGGAAAGATCTGTTGCACCAGGATGAGAGAAGAGAACAGTCTAACACAGGCCATGTCAGCACAGGCCAGGTCCCAGCAAACCCAGAGTAGGCCTCAATGGACTAAGTCATTGACAGTTGTGGTGGCTTCCGGACTTCTAAAACCACAAACACCAAAGACAACTTACAATGTCAATGAGCAATGAATGTTGCTCCTGGGAAAGAGAGGAGAGCAGTGCAGGCTTAGCCCCAACATTGTTCTGTCCTCAGCAGACCAGAAGCAGGCCTTTGGAGTGACTGAATAAGTAGCTGTGGGGCCATGGTAGCAGCTATTTCTGGAATTCTCAGCCCACAGATGGTAAGGAGATCAAGCAACTGGTTAGAAGGATATTATAGGGGTCTCTTTGCTGATACTTACTCAAGACTCTGTTGCTTTGCCCATACTTGGATATGGGTCATAGTCCTGGGAGGAAATCCTGGGGCAAGGAGAAGCACTGGCATAGCAGAGCTTGTGGCAGCAGTGAAGAGAGAACACTCCTCAGAGTTCCAGGACAGAAAAGAATGCCTGTAGTTATTCACAGAACAGAACACCAGAGGACAGGATTAAACACTTCTCCTTAGATCATCCTACCTTAGAAGATGTGAAAATTACATGTCTGTAGAAGCATCTCTGAAAACAGCTGGAAAAAAACCTCAAGCTTGGGAAAGTATGCCTTCCACAATGAAAGTGGAGTCACATCTTAACAAGAGTTAAAAAGGTGAGAAATAGCATGGGAAAACGATCTAGCAAAGGAAAATATTATTGGAATGTTGGCATAAGAAATGCATCCTTTACTATGAAAAAATCATATATTGAAAAATAAAATTTTATTTGCAATGGAGAAGCATTGTAATCTTTGCTAATATGAATAGAGGCAAAATAGTGCTCCTTTCCTTGCAATTGTCCTAGTTCTACAATTAGAAACACAGTCAAACCTATAGAGAATTAAAAAAAAGAAACAAAATCATCACTATTTTCATAATAAATTCATTCAATGATAAAATGACCACAGGAAAAAAAATTAAACAGTATTAATAAGAATGTTCCAAAACTATCTCTTCCCTCCCACCTGCCCATATGCCTTTATTCTTCTTTTGAAAAGTTATCTTTGTATCCAGAACAGTGGTGAGAATATGAATGGATCATCTATAATCAGCATGTAACAAGTATTCATTAATCTCTTACTATGTTCTAGGCAATGTGCTAAGCATTGCTGATACAAATACAAGCAAAAAGAAAAAGAAAATAAAGGAAGGTTCAGCTTTCAAGAAGCATCCATTTGAATGAGGAAAGAGTCTATGGTAAAATATAGATAACAAAGGAGAAAGATATGAAGAATAAAGCTACTATAGCTCAAGATAACAGAATTTAAAACTGTGAGGGGATGAAGCATGGCTGACCTGGGCCCATTTCCAAACTGATGCCTTGGAAAGAATTCAAGAAGAAATAAAGTAGCCTGAAAGAGGGATGGCATCTGAGTTATGATGGCAAACTCCTTACAATCAGAAACACACCCAGGAACAGAATCTTGATAATCAAATTTTAGGAATTTTTTAAAATTTATTTTCTTGTTTACATCATTCATTTCCACAAGATTTTGAGTTACAGATTTTCTCCCCTTCTTTCCCCTACCCCCAACCCCAAAACAGATATCCCATTGTAAAGCCCCTCCCCTGATCTGTTCTCTTTTGTGCCCTCCACCAATGCCCCTCAAATATGCTGATAGGGCAGGGAGGGACTCCCTACCCCAGGGCTTGTATATCTTAATTCCTAGTTTCATGTACTGAAGAGCTTTAAATTCTAGATTCTTTTGGTTTCTTACTTGTCATCCACCACCACTGCAAGAACAAGCAATTCAATACAGGCTGTACACGTGTAATTATGGAGGACACCTCCACGGTGGACATATTGTGAGAGGTTGATTATATGTCACTCCTTCCTATACTGCCACACCCCCCCTTGTTCTGTTCTCTATATTGTCCCTGTCCCTTTACTGAAGTGTGTGCATCCAGCAACCCTCCCCCAGACCCTGCCCTACCCTCCGTCATCCCACCTCTCATCCCCAAGCTCCCTACTCTCCTGTGTGGCATGATACCCATTTTAGACCTTATGTCGTTCCTTCCCTAAGCCAAATTCAATGAGAGAAAATGAAAGTAAAGTTGTAACTTATCCCTTGCCTCTTCTATATGGAATGATTAACCCCATTTTGTCTCTCCCTATCTCCTTTCATTCTAGTCCTTTCTAACCTCAGAATCTCACCTTTTAAAGTAACATCCCTTCCAATTCAATTGATCCTATACCCTCTATGTACACATATGCACACATGCTCAGATATGTATTCATTCACTTATATAGCCTCCTATATAGACATATGTGGAGGTATATATGTATAACCATTTATGTTCACTTCACCTATCTTCACACTAAGAAAAGTTTCATAAGCTACAATTATCTTTTTTCCATATTGGCATGTAAATAGTTCAACTTTAATAAGTTCCTTATGATTTCTTTCCCATGTTTACTTTCTCATTCTTCTTGTGTTGGAATGTCAAATTTTCTGTTCAGTTCTAATTTTTTTAAAGCAAGAATGCTTGAAAGTCCTCCACCTCATGGAATGACCATATTTTCCCCTGGAACATTATCCTCAATTTTGCTGGGTAGGTGATTCTTGGTTTTAATCCCAGCTTCCTTGATCTCTTAAATATCATATTCCGGGCCCTTCAATCACTCAGTATAGAAGCTGACATATCCTGGGTTATCCTAATTGTGTTTCCAAAGAATTCAAATTGTTTTCTCTTGGCAATCTTAAATATTTTCTCCTTGAACCAGGCTAAAACATTTCTAGGAGTTTTCTTTTGGGGATCTTTTTCAAGAGGTGATTGGTGAATTCTTTCAAGTTCTATTTTGCCCTCTGATTCTAAAACACCAGGGCAATTTTCCTTGACGATATTTTGAAGGATGCTTTCCAAGTTCTTTATTTGATCATGGATTTCAGGTACACCAATAATTTTCACATTGTCTCTCCTGGATCTATTTTCCAGATCATTGGTTTATTCAAGGAGATATTTCATATTGCTTTCTACTTTTTCATTTGTTTGTACATGTTTAATAGTATCTTGGTTTCTCATAAAGTCATTAGTTTCCAATTGCTCCACTCTAATTCTGAAGGAATTATTCTCTTCAGAATGCTTTTGAGATTCTTTTTCCATTTGTCAAATTTGACTTTTTAAGGTATTCTTCTCCTCATTGACTTTTTGGGCCACTTTTACCATTTGAGTTAGTTTGTTCTTTAAGTTCTTTTCTTCAGTCAGGTTGTTGACTCTCTTTTCAGGATTTTCTCGTATCATTCTCATTTCTCTTCACAATTTTTACTCCACTTCTCTTATGTGGTTTTCAAAGTCCTTTTTAAACTGATCTATGGCTTGTAGGAAATCCTCATTTTACTTGGAAGCATTTGGTGTTGAAGTTCTGACTGTGTTGTCTTCCTCCCACTCCATGCTTTGATCCTTTTTGTCCCTCAAAATGATTCTAGACTTTTCTTGCTGTTGTTCCTTTGCTTCCTTTTCCTCATGTTGGCCAGTCCAATTAACGTTTTGATATTTTAGCTCTGTGGAACTCTGCTTTCAGAGGTGAAAGCTCTGTCCCAAATTGCTGGGGTTTGCAAAGCTGCCAGAGCTTTTATGGGGGTGCTGCTTTGGATTGCTGAATGTGCACCCCAGGACCACCACCCAAGACCACAATCCAAATCCAGGCAGCTCAACACAAAAGCCCTTGGCCCTGATCAAACGTCTTAGCACCTCTGCCATCTGCAGGCCATTAGCTCTGAAGCAGCCCAGTGGAGGCAGCTACCACTTTCAGTCATTACTGCCTCTTCCTGCTGCTTTCCTGCCCTTGGGCAGTTTGGCTGGATCACTTTTTTCCCCAAAATTTAGATTGAATTCCACTCACTTTTCTCTTAGCCTTATTTCTTCTGGCTTAATAAATGTGGAAACTGCCCCAGGTGACTCTAATCTCCTCTCACATATACTTCAGAAGCAGTTTTTCCAAACCACCCTTGGGGCAGGCTGCAATTTTGGTGGTGGGCTGGCCTAGGCTCCCACCCTTCCACAATTAACCCCACCTGCTGAGCTGCCTTCAGTAAGAGATGTGTTTTCTGTATTTTTGTGAGTTTTTGAGCCCTAAAATTTGTTTAGTCATATTTTTTGGGTATTTAGGGTGGCTGTGTGGGAGCTACTAAAATTTGCAGTTTCTATGCAGCCATCTTTGATAATCAAATTTTGAAATGAACAATTAAAATCCCTCTGTGTGCATGTGAGCTCTTGTAAAACTTCATCTATAAGTTCCTCTTACCATCAACCATTAGCAATAGGTAATAAAATTAAGTTCTTTGTCTTCTTACTTCCTATATTACTCATGCAACCTAACTGAGCCTCACTTTTGTAATCTAAAAAATGTTGGTTGAACTTTCTGTCCTCCAAATTTATTTCATTTAGAAATCTGTGGGAGACAAGATGGCAGTGTAGAAGCAGCTAGGTCCTGCAGCTCCCACACTGCCACCCTAAACATCCATAAAATATGAACCCAGACAAAATCTAGGACTCTCAGACTCACAAAACTATAGAAAACACATATCTTGCTGAAGGCAGCTCAGCAGCAGGGACTGATATAGGCAGATGGGAGCAGAGGCTGGCCCAGCCTGAAGCCAAAACTGTGGCCAGGCTCGAGGTGGTGGGAAGGAGCTGGGCTGAACTGAGCCAAGCCATGCCTGCAGCCAGTCTTCAGAGGAGAGGATCTACAGCCTCCAGCACCTCCACATCTGCCAATGAGTGAGGAACCGGGACGGGAGAGGCTCAGCTCTTGCCTTGAGCAGAGACCAGACCAGCCCAAAACCACAGCTGGGGCCAGGCCGGGCCCCAGGGTAGGCAGGAGGAGCTGAGCTTCCCAAGCCTCAGCTTGAGTCTACTTCATAGATCTATTGCACCTGAGGGAATCTTCACATCCACCAAAACAGGATTAGACAGTCAGTGAAAGTGAAACTTTGAAAATTAATTTGGGGGGGGGAAAGCAATTCAGGAAATCTTCCCCCAGGGCAAGGAAGGAATGGAGGATGGGAACTGTTGGAACCAGCAGTGGCCCTCATTGGGCAGCTTCAGAGCCCCTGGCCTGCAGAAACCGCAGTGGGGCTGAATTGCTTGATCAGGGCCAAGTGCCGTTGCGTTGAGTGGCCTGGATCAGGATCATGGCCTTGTGTGGTGGTCCTGAGGTGTGCTTTCAGCAAGCCAAAGCTGGGGGCACTGGCAACACCCCCCTAATAGGTCCGGCAGCCAGGGAAATACCAGCAATTTGGAACAAAGCTTTCCCCCCTGGAAGCAGAGTTCCAAAAAGCTAAAAAACAAAACAAAAAAAAAAACAATAACCAATGAACTGACTGGCCAACACGAGGAAAAGGAAGCAAAATAAGAACAGAAATAAAACTCTAGAATCCTTTTTTGTGGACCAAAAGGATCAAAGCATGGAATGGGAGGAAGAGAACCCAGTCAGAACTCCCACACCAAATGCTTCCAACACAATTGCAGAATGCCTTGAAGCTATACATCAACTGAAAAAGGATTTTGAAAACCAAATAAGAGAAGAGGAGGAAAAATTGGGAAGAAAAATGAGACTGATGGGAGAAAATCATGAAAAGAGAGTCAACAACCTGACTGAAGAAAAAAACACTATAAAGAATAGATTAACTCAAATGTCAAAAGAGACCCAGAAAGCCAGTGAGAAGAATGCCTTAAAAAGTCAAATTTCCAAGATGGAAAAAAAAATCTCAAAAGCATTCTGAAGAGAATAATTCCTTCAGGATTAGAAA
>JAQQSW010004624.1:0-14396 GCA_028646575.1 Pseudocheirus occidentalis | reverse complement strand
CCCAGGCAAGTCACTGAACCCTGTTTGGCTATTTCCTCATCTGTAAAATGAGCTGGAGAAGGAAAAGGTAAATCACTCCAGTATCTTTGCTAATAAAACCCCAAATGGGGTCACAAAGAGTTGGATAGAACTGGAACAACAGAACTGTGCTCTGCAAAAACATTTGTAAACAAATATTCAGTTAATGAAACCTTGAGTGAACTGTCTTATAAGAACTGAGCACAGAGGAGCAGAAGTGTGCCATTGTCTGAACCTGTAGGCATAAACAGTTGGGCATAACTCTGAATATAGATAATGGACTATATTCCAAAACTAAGAATAAGCATTTAGCAGAGACTTCTTTTACACAATAATGAAGAGTTCACTATCATTAAAAGGAAAATATGAGATGGGCTCTAATGTAAGGATTAAAGCGAGGACTGAAAGAGACAATGCATATAAAAGGACCTTTATAAAAGCCTTCTAACTTTACATATGCGAAGTTATTAACATTATCATATATGCTACTGTTCTCACACACTTTCAACAGCATACCTTAAGCACAACCTGTAACACCAGAGATCTAGAGAAGGAATCAGGCTCATCTAGGCAACCGCCTCATTTAAGAGAACAGAGAACTAAGAGATAAGTGGTAAGGTGGATAGTCTGAGAGGATACTTTTTTTTTTTGCTTTTTTGCAGGGGGGAAGGCAAGGCAATTGGGGTTAAGTGACTTGCCCAAGGTCACACAGCTACTAAGTGTTGTGTCTGAGGGTGGATTTGAATTCAGGTCCTCCTGACTCCAGGGCCAGTACCCTATTCTCTGCATCATCTAGCTGCCCCTGTTGTTCTTTGATTAATGTAGCCCTAATTCTGGTCACTTCAATAATTTTCCTGTCTTGTTCTTTGTAAATAGTATTATTTTAAATTGTGTTTGTCCGTCTTTTGAAGAGGACCACGGCATCAGGGAGATGGTGACATGACTTTCAGGTGAGTGATTTGGGTGAGGGAGGGCTGTGCAGGGTCACCAGCCTCACTTTCTTCTCCAGAGCCATCATTCCTTTGAATTAAATCCCCATTATATATGCTTAATTTCTAGCTGATTTTCAATAGCTAGTTAACTCAGGCTGAGTTACAGGTAAGTTGCTAAAGTGCTTTCACATTGATAAGTCCTGTATAAGGAGTTTCCCATTCTGACCTCTTGGAAAACAGGTCTGAGGAAGGAAAAAGGGGGAAGTGGAGGGAAACACAAAGGCATAAGGACTGGGAAAGAGAAAGGAAAGTTGGGGGGGGAAGGGAAGAGATGGGGGTGTCTGCTCATTATTTAAAAGGATCTTTATGAATCTTTTTTTAAGTAAGAACCCTTCTGTATATATCTGTATATATGTATATATATATCTGTCCCATGAGTTCTAACCTACTTTACCGTTTTTTAATTTTAAAAAATTATCAGAAATTTACTCTAAAAATTTCAGATAGATAATTTGACTATTTCAACATTTGTATGATGGCTTCATAACTTATATAACTTGTTCTTATTCCATTCAACCTCCAATGAGGCTGGGAGGCTGATAGTTCCCATTTCACATCAAAAGAAAGTGAAATGCCAAAAGGTAAAGTAACTTTCTTGGGATACTTAAGACTGCGGCCACAGGCAGTCTCTGCTGGGAGATGCTGCAGGAGTCCCTGTACCAGTCTGCTTAGACCTGTCTGTAGATTCGACTAGGAAAATGCATTTTTGGACGCAAGAATATATCCAAGCCCTTTTTTCTGAGCATACAAGTATTTTTATTTCTATCTATAGGTATAATGACATCAGGAACAACTGATCTTTTTTAAACAAGGGCAAAATATAGGTTCAAAGCCAAAACTATTTAAAACGCTATTACTTTTAAAATATGATATTCTATAATCAACATGAGTAAGCACTTAAAAATTGTTTTTTATTACATTCATGTTCTTATTTTCTGTGAGCCTTCTAATCTCAGCAGCACACTTTAGGAAACAAGCTCTCCAATTACATTTCACATTGCCGATTACAATTGGTGATTTGGTAGCAGTGACATAACAACAGCAACACAGAAACTACCCACATTTGTGCACACATTACCTCACTTGGTCTTCAAAATAACTGTGTGAGAATCAGCGTCATGGAAACCATGGTTGTTAAAAGTGTTTGCCTCTCTCATGTAGGAATTAGAAGAATCCAAATCGTGGTAAAAGTAGAGGGGAATCCTCCATATAGTGCTGTTTGCAAATAATGCTGCATTCATTACATTAATGTCCCCGAACACTGTGGAACCTCTTAGATGAGGAAAAGAGCAAATATTCCTTAGGCACCAAAACCACGTGCTGGGCACAGTGACAGCACTTTACAGATACTCTCATTTGAGATGCATCATCGTTCAAGAGTTCAGCCAAATTATTCACTCGGGAGAAAAAATAACAAGTGAATGGAAATGCCTCCTGTCTAGAAACTATAAGATGCACACAGTCCACAGAGATAAGCCTGTGTATATTTTGCATAGATGTGGTAGGTGGACCATGAATTGGGGTTCTAGGCGGAGGGAAGGAAAGGGGGCTGCACAGTCTTTGCCTTTCAAATTAATCATCAAAGGCAGACAAAATATAAACTTAAAAAAGAAAGTTGAAATTCAATCCTGTAAACTGCTCCAGGGTTTTTAGTCCGAGCCACACCTACATAACCAATTCCTTTAAAATTCTGCTGGAGCCCCGACCATGAACTGTACTGTATTAGGTTGAAGCCAGGGTGCAGGGCTGTCTGACCAACAACTTGGAGACTGTGCTCTTTTAGGGCTGTTGCGGTTCAAAGTTTACTAGGGATGGTCCAAAATGATCCTCCCCAGGGATGCCGGCCACAACGCCCTTGGACACCGACGCCCCAAGGATCCCAGCCTACAGAAGCCAAGTGACACCTCTGGAGACTGCAGCTGGCTCCTCCGGCAGCCCGCGGAATCCGGGCACAGAACCGCTACGTGAGCTGGCCCAGATGCCGTGCGGACACACCTGCGGGACGCGGGGAGCCACGGATGCCACGCATTATAGACCCCCCCTGAAGCCCCGGGCGATTCCGGCCAATGCCCTCCTCTCCTCCAGAGAGTCCGCCCCGACACCCCGCCACCGCACAGCCTCCCGCGGGGAAAAGAAGAGTGGGGAGCCCCGAGCCTGAGTGAGCAGATCCAAGCCTTGGACCATCTCGCGCTTACCCAGGTAGGAAAACGGGTCGGTCAGGACCCCTTCGGCGCGGAGACTTCCGGGAGTCCCCTCGCTCCCCAGCTGGCCGGAGCGGGCGCGGCGCGCAGCGGCCAATTGCACGGAGGGCGGCGATCCCCTTCACGCTACCCCTCACCGACTACGGGGGCTGGCCTTGCTCCGGGTGAGACGAGCAGGAGGCGGTGCTGGAAAAACCACGTCCTTGCTCTCATTGGCGGGAGCAGACGAACGAGCTGCGCTGATTGGCCTCGAGGAGATGGAATGATGCCGCGTCGACTGAAATTGGTGGAGAAACTGGCTTAGATTCCGTTTGGAAAAAACCGTGTTGCCTACTTTTCGAGTAAGATGCGGTCTGGCCGCTTTTCCCTATCTTCGTTTCCGTAACTGCGTTCAAATTGGGGGGTCGACAGCAAAAAAGTCCCCCTTCCTCGTGGTCATAAACGTAGCCTGTAAAAGGGCCGCGGGGTGGAGGCATGGATGTGCTGGTAAATAAAGTTTAACAACCAGTTCTCCAGAAGAAAGAAAAAGTACACCGGACCCACTTTAACGTTTAACCTGGAGTGGCAACACAGTGGCGCAGTGAATATAACACCAGCTCGCGGGTCAGGAGGCCCTGAGTCCAAATCCAGCCTCAGACACTTGACGCACTAGCTGTGTGACCTTGGGCAAGTCACTTAACCCCAAATTGCCTTGCTCCAAAACGCCCTAAACAAAAAGTTTAATCTGCATCATTGGCGTTTTCCTCCATCACTATATGTCTAGAAATCAACAGATCAATCCCTGATTTGTAGCATTTCCAACTAAGTGTGAAAGTTCACTCTGAAAAATGAACAATTTGCTCTTCTCAAACTGACTCCAGCACACCCGTGGGCAGAGGATTGGTGCTCCACCAACACAAATTGTTGGGGTGGGAGGGAGAGAGTGCGGGGTTGGCGTGGCAGAATACGTAGAAAGCGCAACAGCAGTAAAAAAATATATAACTACCCTAAGAACTCTTTTAGACTACGGAGCTTCAATTTGTTCTTATCACTAAATAAATGGCTTCCTATTTATTGCCTCTAGGCAATATTCTAATGAAAAGTGCAATATGAATTACCTCTTAGAGGAGAGGCAGCAAACTCCCACCTGCGGTGGGAGAAACTCTTAAGCATAGCCAAGTAATAACAAAAGGTAATTGGGAAATGTTTAACAACGTAAATTAAAATGCAGTGCATCATAGATGATGTTTTATTTGTAGTTTTCTAAATCAATACGCAGCCTCCCGGCTCTGTTTCTATTTGAATTTGACACCACTGTCCTAGACTATTTGAGATTCGTCTCTGACTTCAGCTCAATAGTTCAGGCATATTTTCTCAAAATTCTGAAAAACAGGATTAAATAATTTCCGTGATCTATAATAAAATATCTCCACTTCATATCTACCCATATTGTTTCTATGACTTAATGAGTTTATTACCTCAAAAATTGTGACACATTCTCTGTTGAAAAACACCTCTTTGAATTTTGCCTGAGAAAAAACGTTCCCAGTGCAGGTTGGAAAGATTGGAAGGATTGGTTGGGGTAGGGGAGGAAAAGTGGGGTAGGAGGAAGAGAGGGGAACAATTCATTAAGCACTTATGTGACATAAGCACTCTAAAAACATTTAATGTAGGGGATTACTGAAATTTGCCAGTTAGCAGAGGAACTACAAAAAAGTCGTTTACTCACAAAACAAAAGTAATAAATAAATAAATAAGTGAATGAATGAATAAGTAAGTAAATAAGTAAATAAATAAATATAAAACTATCACATTTGTTTAAATCTTCAGAAGTGATACAGGGAATAGAGTGCTAGATTTGGCTTTAGGAAGACATGAATTCAAATCCCACCTCTGATCCTTAGTAGCAAGTAACTTAAATATCTCTCAGCCTCAGTTTCCCCATTTGTAAAATGGAAATGATAATAGCACCTACCTCAAAAGATTCTTTTGAGCACCAAATGAAACAACATATGTAAAGTGTTTTTAGCAAACTTTAAAGCACTACATAAGTAAGTGATAACTATGTTGATTACATCAGTTTTGTCATTGAGCCCCATAACCAATCAAATGAATGGATGGAAAATGCACATTTCCCAGAATGACATAAAACCCATTGAAATAATTCGTCATTTCATCATATATCTTGAACAAGAAAAAGAGATTTGGACTCAAAAGTGACGAATGTTTTAAAAAAAAGTAAGAAAGGCTTAAGATTTCCAAGTAGCAAGCATAATTCCAGAGAATGTATCACAAATACATGACCACACTCCTCAGATGTATTGTTGTTCTCAAGATGCAGAATGAGACACATTTTAGGGACATAGCCATTGTGGACATTTGTTTTGCTTGTCTAACATTAGTTTTATTTTAATTTTTTTCTCAAGGAGAGGGAAGAAGTAGGAGGGAGAGAATATAAATTTTTATTATTTGAGAGAAACTTTTTTTTAAAGGAATATCAATGATCTTATTTAGGAAACTGTACAATAATTCTAACAGTCCCAGGCTGCTCTTTGGTACATAAGCTTCTTAACATTAATATTCTTCTGCTGTTGCTTTATGGTTATGAATCTTAGACCCAAATTCTCTGAAAAGTCAAAATTGTAGATGATGCAAAGGAAATATGAGTTGATACAGCGTGTTTGTCACTAGTGACAACTTGTCTTCACTAAGTGTCATTCAGAAAACATCAGAAAAACAAGTGGGTCGTTAATGAAGAGATCAAGAAATGGAGAATCTCCAGTGTTGGTTGTCCTAGGGGCCACAAAATTTAAAAAAAAAAAATTTTTTTAAACAAAGACTGGTTGCTTAAACTTTTCCTGTCACAGATCCTTTTTTAGTCTGGTAAAGCCTAAGGAGTCTTTTTTTAGATAATGCTTTTAAACGCATAAAATAAAATACAAATACTTACAAAGGAAACCTATTATTTTGAAAATTATCTATCAATTGTTTTAAACAAGTTCATGGACCCCAAGGCTAAGAACCACTGATTTAGAGGGAGACTTCTAGCACACTGGGTAAATGTTATGGAAAAATAAGAATCACAACTATCAGCTATATGACCTTTTAAGGTTTGCAGAATGATATGCCAGGATCAGGTTAATTGACCTGTTCGTGTTCAAATAGTTAATAACCGTCCAATTTGAACCCAGGTTTTATTGACTTCAAGTCAGGAACTTTTTGCACTAAGGTATGCTGAAGGAAAATACTGTGGGAAGCATCAAATGAGAGGAACTGTCAGTCTCTGCACGTCCCTCCCTATCCCCAGCTTTCTACTCTAGAGACTTAGGGAAACTCCTCTTAGTTGAAAACTAGGGCTCTCTCTTTTATTTAAACCAATTTACCTTGCTCCCAATGATAGGGCTCCTTCATGTTCCTTTGTCTGGTATATATTCTTCTGTGTGTACTTCCTCTGACTTCTGTTTTTCTACAAATGTGGATAAATGGGCTTCTTGGCTAAATGTTATATATGCTTATTGTAGAACTTGATGAGAAAGGGATCAAACCTTGCTTGGAGTCCTGTTCCCCTCAGTATATGAAATAGCAATCAGAAGTTGGCTTGAACCTGAGAATCACACCTCCTAGACTAGTAATATTTAAGGTAGCAGACAGATATACTTGCAGCTTCTATCCTTCTGCAAGGGAGATTTTCATTCCTGCCAGAAGGCAAAGCAGGAAGCTGGGGCCAGAGGTTACTGCTCTGCTCTCCTCAAAGAGGGGGTACTAGGCTAGAATTTTATGATACCTTAAATATTAGTAATCTAGAGTATATGATTGGGTTCAAGCTAACTTCTGGTCACATTGTCATTATTGGGGGAAGGGGAATCCCAGGTTCTAGAGCTAAGACTTGATGCCGCTCTCTCTGAGAAAAGCAGAGTAGTGTTCTCTGGCCTCAATTTCCTACTTCCCCTCCTGGCATGAATGAAAGTACCGCCTTGGAGAAATATGGGGGAGAAAAAGGCTTAAGGATGTCTATTCTGCCTCCTTTCAAGCCACACAATGATGTTCCTATGCTACCTGTAACAGACAACACTCACCACATATGTAGTGATCAGAAATCTAAGGATAGACCCTCTTTCCAGCAAAAGATGACAGATTTGATTCATAGGCTGGTGACTATGGAACTGTGGAATATATGTGCACCAGATCCCAGAGCCAGACCTCTGGAGCAGAACAGGGCCACTGTCACTCTGAACTTAGAGAGAAGCTTGGGGTTAGAGTCATGCTCAGCTCCCAGGGACAGGAATCCCAGTGCTGCTATACTAAGCCTGGAGAAGGAAATATGGATATAACTCCTGGGCAAAGAGCGGGGTCCTTGCACAGTTTTGCTTATCCTGGAGTGGTGAGGTACTTGATCTAATGCTAAGTTTCTGAATGTACAGGCTGTAAGCTGCCTCTCTCTACCCCAGGAGAGGGGTTCTCAGAGTCAGACTATAGTGCCAATGCAATATTTATGGTGCTTACAATCACTATAAATGAATGAAAGGATGGTATTCAATCACAACATATGACAGACTCTCCATATAGAGGACAGAAGCAAAACATTTATTCAGATACCAGAAAATCAAATCCCAACACAAGGAATCCAAATCCATCATAACAACATAGAAGTTAATGCACTACAATTTAATGGAGAGGCACACTATCCTTTAGCCTTCCCACAAACCAATATTTGAACAATATTTACTCACAAGCCTATCTTTCTCCCTTAGAAACAAACTTTCCTCCCAATCCTCTAAGAGGCTCTGACTCCCAGCTTCCCATGGGCTCTGCTCCACCCTTTAGCAAACTCCAGACACCACAGGCTACATGTGATTGCATTCAGCCTATTAGGGGGCAGAGTTTACTTTCAAAGCAGGAAAGATCTTCAAATTCCCTTAGGCTTATTAAGGGGCAGGGAAGATCTTCAAATTCCCATTATCATTGCACAGACCCAGGGAGAAAAATGAGACTACATCTCTGTCTATCTGATCTCAGGCAGAACATTGGATTAGAAAGGAGGCTAGAAGATCAGGATCATCTTCCCAGAAGTGTACAGAACCTAACACTAATATAAAGCCCTAATGTTGGAAGTAAAGTTGAAAGATTAAGGAAGAAAAAAATAAAGAACTATTATGAGGAGGTGGAGCCAAGGTGGCAAGTGGTAAAAAGCAATGCTGTCATTTCCTCCTTCACAAAACTCTTCAAACAAATCTAGAAAATGCACCAGACAGTATCCTGAAGGGGAAATCCAGGAAAACTCACAATGAGTCACTTGTCCAGCCTAGCTTGACACAGAGACAGATGGGGAAGGGGCAGGTGGGAAGGGGGTGCTAAGGATACCAGAGATAGAGTTGGGTGTGCTCACTCTGTGTGGAATAGTCCAGCATGTGGAGAAAGGCTATGAACCAGAACAAGAGAAAGTCTTAGATTCGTATAGAGCACCATACAGGGTCACTGAGACTGAGGCAGAAGAGAGCATCATCACCCACTGTATCTAGTTCATATTTTCAGAGTGGAGACCTGCTCAAGGGATGACATTCCTGGGTAGGAAGGCGCAGGGCAGTATACTGAGAAAAGAGGAAGTTCAGAAGCCAGTAGCAGCAATGTGACTCAGACCTCAGTAGCAGAGCACAATCCCATTTCCAGTATCTAGCCCTGCCTGCAGAATAATAATCAGGACAGGAATCAGAGCAACAGAGTTTTCCAGCAGGCTGACTGGGGCCAAGTCCAGAGGCAATCTACTCTTGGAGACACCCAAATCCAGGTCAAGAATTTGTAGAACTCAGACTTTGCCTTGAATCAGACCACTTTGGGAGCCCTAAAAGTTTGAATGTCCCCAGTATTGAACTGTCTCTGGGATCCTTGAATAAGAAAACAGTAGCCCTAAGAAAGCAACAGCAGGACCAGCAAGGGACTTCCCTTCATAAGTACACAGAGCCAAACCCTAAGATCAAGTTTGAAGTCAGGAACTAGACTAGAAGAAGAGTAAACAAAAAAAGAGTCTCATGAAGAATTTTTATGACTGGGAAACTCAAGACACAAATTCAGAAGAGGATGATCTCCAAACATTTACAAGCAAATCCTGAGAGAAAAACACAGTTGTTTTTGGCTGGGTGAGGTGGGGAATAAATCAGCTATAACTTGTGGAAGAGATGAAGAATTTTTAAAAGTTGAAAAAATGTTTTTATCAATGAAATAAGAGCATTTGAGGAAAAACTTGTGAAACAATTTTCCAGCCCAAGACAGGTTAGATCATCTGGAAAGGTCTGTCTCACTTGAAGGGGACACCATAAAATGTAGAGGGACAGGGTTAGGGGTGCTGGAGACCTCAAAATACCAACATACCAGGTCCTGCCAAATGAATTCAATTCAAGTTTTCTCTCAGCCAAAGAAAAATGAAGTTTATTAAAAGTTTGCCATATTGAGTAGACTCTTAAGGAGCCTAGATATCTATAAGACTTATATTGGAAACTTCTATGGCGCTCTCACAAGGAGGTAAGATGGGGTCTTACAGACAGAAAGGTTGTGGGAGGAATCTAGGGGCGGTCTAGAGGAGGAGTTTGGGGAGGGTCTTCAGGAGGAGTCAGATGAGGTCAGACTCCATTAATGAGTTTGGGGAGGGACTTCAGGTGGAATTAATGAGGTCAATGCAAGGGTGATTTGATATTTTGATAGGCAATGACCTAGCATACACTGGCTCCTTAAGAGTCTACCCCATATGGCAAACTTTTAATGAACTTTCAATAAACTTCGCTTTTCTTTGGCTAAGAAGACTTGAATTGAATTCTTTTGGCAGGACCCAACATGTTGGTATTTTGGGGTCTCAGGCAACCCTAAACCTCTTTGTGGGTGAACCACATCAAGGGTGCCACCCAGCAAGTGCTGGTGTACTCAAAGAGTGGGCTGGGAACACAGTTTATATCAGGTACTAAGGCAAAGGGAATGGTCAAGTTGTAGGTGGGAGATTTACAAAATAATCAGAGGCAGTGATTGACAAAGGCTTGTTAGCCCCAGGTAATTCATTGACTTGAGAAACAGAGACAAGGTCACCTTCAATCAGCAGCTGAACTGTGTTTATCATTTCCTGGATAAGGGAATTCATGGAGGTCATGAATGTTTATAAAATGTTTATAAAAATTGACTCCTATTATAAATCAGACTACCTAAAAATTGACTCTTCAAGCCACTTAAGGTAATATTTGCAGAATAACTTTGGTTTCATGAGAATGACAACAGACAGAAGTGCATTTTAGAGATTTATTAACCTACTTGAAGATTGCATATTCACTACATAGAATTCCAGAACAGAACATAGAATTCCCCAAACTCCTCCTCTAGACCACCCCTAGATTCCTCTGTATATAAGAACCCCATCTTCCCTCCATGTGGTGTGAGAGCACCACAGAATGCCCTAGCACAGACTTGCTCTGTGAGAGCGCTATAGAATGACCTAGGATAGACTGGCTCCTTGAATTGGATAAGGATAATGGCAATTCATGGAGAGGAATTCCATAATTTCACTGATGATCAAAAGAAACGCCTAAGGGTTTGATGTTTTGCTGGACCATATTGGGTTAAGGGTTTTGTCCAGAGGACAGAGAATAACCAGGCCTTTAGCATTTATTCAATGTCCTATCTTTGTCTTCTTTTAGAGTCGAAATTCATCCTGATTCATCATTAGAAATCAAGGAAATAAATTCTATTCTGGAATTCTATGTAGTGAATATGCAATCTTCAAGCAGATTAATAGATCTCTAAAAGGCACTTCTGTCTGTTGTCATTCTCATGAAACCAAAGTTATTCTGCAAATATTGCCTTAAGTGGCTTGAAGAGCCAATTTTTAGGTAGTCTGATTTATAATAGGAGTCAGTTTTTATAAACATTTGCCAACTTTGAAAAGGAATTTGCTCACGGGAACAGATGATATGTCAAGAATAACTACAGGGTTAAACTCTGTAGCTGGTACTGGGACCTGGGCAACAAGAGACTGAAAAATAATGCAAGGAGGGGCTGATCAGGTGCAGGCTCTGGGTAAAGGTGGCTAAGGCATCTAGACTATCAGGAGAAAGATCAGAATTAGCTTGAAAGGGAAATAAGAATCTGTTATAAAAATAAAAAACTCACTCCTCTGTTTTGGGTGCAGGACTGAATTTTTCTCCAATCAACAGACTTAGGAAAAGCCTTGGGGATTGCTTCTAATAAGGCCTCCATAGTTTTTCAGGTTTCTCAGAGATGTACATCAGGTCCCACTTTTTCATTTATCTTTATTTTATTTTTATTTTTTTGCTTTTTGGAGGGGAAGGGCAGGGCAATTGGGTTTAAGTGACTTGCCCAAGGCCACACAGCTAGTGTGTTAAGTGTCTGAGGGTGGATTTGAACTCAGGTCCCCCTGACTCCAGGGCTGGTGCTATATTCACTGTGCCACCTAGCTGCCCCCCACTTTCTCATTTATTATATGACCTATGTGCTCATGGGGATTGTCCCATTGAACTGTTTGAAACCAGTGGGCAGCATCTCCAGGGCTTAAAAGGATCTGGGAGAGCTGAAAAAAATCAGAGAGGCCAAGTTGGTAGGTGGAAAGCACACACAAAGGATATGCTTTGTGAATGACCAGAGTCATTCAAATATTCAAGGTTACTTTAAAAAGTCCAGAGAGGTTGCAATATTTAGGAATTTATAAACAGTCCTCCATTTAAGGGCAAGGAATTAGGTGGTACTGATGAGGTGTAGGCTCTGGGAGCACCCTTGAGCTCTCCTTGAATCTTCCCCAAAATCATTACTGGAGTCTGACCTCATTGACTCCTCCTGAAGACCCTCCCCAAACTCCTCCTCTAGACCACCCCTAGATTCCTCTGTATATAGGAATCCCATCTTCCCTCCATGTGATGAGAGCTCCACAGAATGCCCTAGCAGAGACTTGCTCTGTGATAGCGCCATAGAATAACCTAGCATAGGCTGGCTCCTTGAGAGTCTACCCCATATGGTGAACTTTTAACGAACTTTCAACAAACTTTACTTTTCTTTGGCTGAGAAGACTTGAGTCTAATTCTTTCGGCAGGACCTGGCATTTATGTTTCTGCCAGTAACAAAATGACTCTCTAATGGAAAGTTGTACTTTTGAGCACTTCTGGGGATATGTAAACTTGATCTACTACTTTGCCTTGGACAAAAAGCGACACTAATTGAGTTTGGAAAAACAAAAATAAAAACAAATATTGGTTTTTCCATCCCATTTTCTGTCATGAGTAGACAACTATTTATCCAGATTAATAACATGAAGGCTGGTACTCTCTAATGATTCAGACATTACTAGAGTGCCCTGAGCAGCCACAGAACTATGAAGTTGTCTTGACCTAAAAGACAGCCATAGCACTGAAATAGCAATACTTGTGTCAAACTAATAGATTATGTGAAAACCTTTGAGTATGTAGATGATAAATCAAAAAATTTTTCCTTCAATTCCAACCGCTTTAGAGATATTTGCCTGCATTATGGTATACACAGTTCCAGATATCTAAGCAAGAGAACAGCTCTTTAGGTGCTGTCTGGTAAAGACAGTAAACTGGCTATCTCATTACTTTTGCAGAAAAACCCTGCTTGTGAAGTTCAGAGAAAGTCAGGAACAGGGCTGGGAGGAGACTAAAGGTAGGTCAACCTGGGACCTTACACAGAATGGAAGTTTTAAGAGGAATTCACCTGTGAGAAAAGGGGAGCCTTGAAGTGGGGTATTCCCTGGTGAGTGAGTCAAGGGGGTAATAGGCTGTTCCAAATTGAAGAGGTCTCAGGCACTGAGGGAAGTTCCATGATGAACCAGCAGATACCAAGAAAGTCATATATTGGTAGTAACTGACCATTTCACAAGGTATGCAGGCACACCCAATAAGGAATCTGAAAGCTTCCACAGTTGATAAAATATTGTAGGAAAAGTATTTTACAGTATATAGACTTCCTGTTTAGGACCAAGGCTGAGACTTACTGCTTTAAAAAGTATTAGCTTTGACTGGCATCACTAGGGCTAGAACCCTCCCTGCCCCTATCCCCAATAGGTGAACCCATGATCTGAACATTTTGATTACAAGCTGAGGAACCTTAAGTACAATGAGAGCAGAAAAGCAATCCTAATAGAGCCAACATGTCTTTTCTGGGACATGCCTACAACTCTATTAGGAATCCCATATTACATACTATTTATTGATATTCAGGGATGAACTACTCCTATCTGTTGAATTATGTTTTGAAGTTTTTGATGATGGAAAGATTGTAGAATCACACAACCAGCACATCTCTTAGCTGAGAGAGAAGCTAAAGGAAGAATATTTACCATGTAACTTCAACTTTAGCCCATAAGAATGCTGAAATAAGTAAATAATGAGATGATACCTGAGTCTGTTATCAAGACTTTCAATAAGGTGAATTCTGTTGAGAAATCCTGGTGATCATGGCACATGCAAGGATGGAAAGCCACTCAGTGATGAAAAAAATGTAACCTGCCGGGGGTGGGGGTGGAAAGAGAGATCTGATAAACTCTGACTGCAAATTAAAGTATAGTTTTCTCACTTTCTTTAAAAAAGAAAGAAGGCTACTTAGTGCTTAGCAGTGGAGAGAATGGAAAACCTATCTCTTTAGAAAATAGTCCCAGAGGAGACTTCCAGGGACAGAGCCAAGAGAGTAAAGTGGAAGAAACAGTCAGCCAACCTCTCCCAATATTCCCCTCCAAACAACTTTAATATAATGCCTCAATACAAAATCTGGAGTGACAGAGCCAATAAAAGTTCAGTGTGAAACAGTGTTCCAGTACAAAACTACTTAGGAGGTAGTAATGGGAATCTGAAGATCTTCCCTGCCCCTTGGTCCCTTGATAGGCTTAAGTGAATCTGAGAAATTTTCCTGATTTGAAAATATACTCTGCCCCCTAGTAGGCTGAATGTGGTCACATGGAGCCTGTGGTGGGAGGCTTGTTTTGTCAGGAATGCCTGCACCTTATTATTTTTTTTTTAAGAACAAGGCAATTTATTAATTAATCTGGTGTGGTTTGTCCTAATGTTTCTTGTTGGCAGCTGCCACCTGTCCCGCAATTCTGTCCAGGTCTCTCTGTCCCTGAGGTGTCAGCTTCCGGCCCCCGTCCTGGTCTTTCTCCACCATCTTGAGCCCCTCCAGGGCCTGCAGGACCCTCCGGGCCACGCTT
>JAQQSW010004622.1:0-14397 GCA_028646575.1 Pseudocheirus occidentalis | reverse complement strand
CTATAGACGCAGCTCCCCGCCCGATGCCCTGGGGCCTGATCCGGCTGGGGTCTGCTGCAGCTCCTGGACTGCTGCGATGAGCCCTACCTGTTGAGCTGCCTGTAGCAACAGCTATGCTTTCTGTCTTTTGGAGAGTTTTGGAGCTTGAAAATCTGTTTAGAGTCCCATTTTATGAGTTTTTGGTGTGTTTGTGTGGGAGCAGTGGTGCTTTGCTGCTTCTATGCCGCCATCTTGGCTCTGCCCCCCCCCTCCTTTGCCTTTTAATTGTAAGATATTTGCTTATCAAAAATCCATTTTAGATGTATTTTGAGATTTCTGCCCAGGGAGCATTTTTAGTCTCCAGTCAGAATTGTTGCATAAAACAAAACGCCTGTCACATTGCAAGCTTTCCTTCACTTCAGAGCAATAGAGTGTTCATTTAGCTTCTAAGGTGAGGTGAGATTTTTTTCTTTGGGGTGGAGGGGACAGGGGGAGGTGAGGTGTAGGGATTTGGGTTTCTTTTAAATTCTTGACATTATATCCCTGATCAGAAAAAGACTAGTGGTAGCATTTTTATTTCATGGAAAGCTTAATAAAATTTTTTTTCTAATATGATTTTAGTACTTGATGTAGCCAATTGTTTAATTTTATTGATTCAAAGGTCACGTAGATGTTTTGAATTGGGATTTTTCAGTTTGTTTTTCAGAACCATCATATTTTCAGCAGACTCATAAAATATTCTGGCAGAATTATGTATTTATTATCTATCTATCTGATTTTTGAGTATAGCCTACACTACCCATGCACATATAAGGATGCCTGATTTTATGAGGCACTGGCTAGTAACAAGTGTCATAGACCTTAGACTCTTAAGGATTTCCTCTAAAGCTTAGAGAAAATTTAATTTAATCAATGCCTACATAAAAATCACCTCTCCAACATATCATAATCAGGTCTTAACTTGAAGTTCCTTGAAAAGGAATCCTTCACCTCCAAAGGCAGGCCATTTAACTGTTGGGCATCTATAATTATGGTCATAGGATCATAGACTGAGAAGAAGGGACTTTATAGACTATCTCTTTCAGTTCCTTCATTTTACAGTTCAGGATATTGAAGCCCAGGAGTGTTAGGTGAATGCCTTAGGATTACACAGGTACTATTAGAATTAGGATTTGAACCCAGGTCCTTTAACTCCAGGGTTGATGTAGTTTCCACTCTACCACTGTGCTCCTAGGTGTTACACTTTTTCTTGACATCAAAATTAATTTTCCTCTTTACATCTTTGAATAAATTAAAATGAATGAAAAAGGTTTTATTAAATGTTTATTGTGTGCCAAACACTTTTCTAAGTGCTGGGAATATAAATAGAAAAAGCAAAATTGACCTTACTTTCCATTAACCCACACTTTAATTGGAGGAGACAATCTTTAAAATCAAACTTTAAGTTGGATGGAAAGGCCCAGAGCTTCCACAAGGCTTAGTAGCAAGGGGCATGGCAGGGCCAAGAGGCCTTTAGGTTGTGCCAGCAGGTTAGATGACAGTGCTGGAGGGTTGGAGGGCACAGAGCACAGGCATATGGTGTTTTGAGGATGTTAGGAGGCAGTTGTTAGTCACTTCATCAGGAAGCATTTATTAAGTGCCTGCTGTGTGCCAGGCTCTATGCTAAGTGCTTTGTAAATATCTCATTTGATCCTCAAAGCAGCCCAGTGAAGTAGGTACTATTATTATCCTCATTTTATTGTTGGAAAAACTGAGGCAGACAGAAGTTAACATAGCTAGCAAGCCAAAGTCACACAGCTACTAAGAGACAGGATTTGAGCTTGGATTTTCCAAACTTCAGGCCCAGCACCCTATCTCTTCTGTCACCTAACTGCCTCTATGTGCCAGACACTGTGCTAGGTGCTAGAGATACAAAGAAAGGCCATATATATCCCTGCTTAAAGTCTAATGGAGAGACAACATTTAAGGAACTACCTATTGAGAAGGTGAATGGCAAAAGGGGAAAGGGGAAAGCACTAAGTAGCAGCTAGGAGGATTGAGAAAAGCATGTATTAAGTGGTGTTAGGCACTGTGCTAAGTCATGGAGATACAAATAAAACACATCTCTGCCCTTAAGGACCTCACCTTCTAATTTGGGAGACTACGCTACTAGGTAGAAACAAGATGTAAACTGAGTAAATTAGAGGTGTTTCCAGGAGGAGGGCACTTTTGTTGAGGATATTAGGAAAGACTTCTTATAGAAGGTAAGATTTTAGTTGAGATTTGAAGGAAGACAGAAACTATGGATCAGAGATGAGGAGGGAGAACATTCTAGACGTGGGGGAGAGCCAGGGAGCTGGAGTTTATTGTGTAAGGAATAGAAGGAAGCCAGTGTCACTAGATCATTGGATTCAGGTCCTGTAACTCTAGAGTTGATGTAGTTTCTACTCTACCACTCTACCAAAGGTGTTACACTTTTTAGAGGTGAATAAAATATATGGAGGTGAATAAAGTATATATTGGAAAGGTAGAAAAGGGCTTCAAAGCTAAAGAGAAGATTTTATATTTGATCCCTTTGGTTAAAAGGAGCTACTATAGTATGGGGATGGGCTGGGGTGATGTGGTTGGAGCTGTGCTTTAGGAAGATCAGTTTGGTGGATTGCAGATTGGATTAGAGTGGGGAGAGACTTATGGCAGGGAAGCCAATGACCAGATATGAGGTGATGGTGAGTAGTGTCAGAGGAGAGAATGGAGAATGTTTGAGAAGTGTTGTGAAGGTAGGATTGACAAGACTTGGCAACAGATGTTATACAGAAGTGAGAGAGACCAGGGAGTAGAGGATGATACCTAGGTTGTGAGCCTTGGTGATTGGGAGCTTTAGGAAGGTGAATTAGATGGGAGAGAAACAGGGAAACTCGTGAGGACGCTGTTGCATTTGTCTTATAAAGAGTTGGTGACCCTAAAATAAAGTGTCAGCCTTGAGAATGGAGAGAAGAAGAGGGTGGATGTGAACTGGTTTGGAAATAGAACCGACAAACTATGGCAAATATTACCTATGGGGGTTTGTGTGTGAGAAAGAGTGAAAAGTTGAAGGTGATTCTGAGGTTGTGAACCCGAGTAACTGGGAGTATGCTGTCATCCGCAGCAGAAATGGAGAAGTTTGAAGGAAGGATGGATTTTAGGGAGAAGAAAATTATCTCTTTTGGATATGTTGTGTTTAAGATGCTGATGAGACGTTCAGATGCAGAGATCCAATAGACAATTAGTACTGTGGAGTTACTGGAGATGTGGTTGTGTGTGTATATTTATGTTTGTGTTTGGGAGTCCTCAGCAGAAGGATGAGCCAGTGCTCTGTGAGCTGATGAGATCAAAGAGAGATGGTGGTGTAACAGAGTACTGGACTTGTGTAATGATAATGGGAATTTGAAGATCTTCCCTGCCCCTTGTATTGGCAAGCTAACAGGTGCTTAGCACTTAGTTTCAAGTTCATAATCATGTCAGGTATTAAGACCCAGAACTTGTGAATCCCACAGTGGGATGGACTTGTTGATGTAACAGGAAGGGGCAGAACAGAGAGGAGCTAATACCATATATAAGGAAAAGCCCAAGCTGAGAGAAGCCAGAACTTCTTGGAGCAAGCATGTGGAGGCTGGGCTACTACTCCTGGAGAGTATATGGAGGCTGGGTTGCTACTACTGGAGACAAAGAAGAGAACTGAGAACTGAACTAAGAAGTGAGAAGAGAAATGAGAACTGAGGACTGAACTGAGAATTGAGAAGAACTGAGAAATGAGAAGAGAGGAGAACTGGGAGGAGGCATGACTATGATGTTGGTATTTTTGTCTGTTTTGATGTTACCTTGTCAGATTCGTCTACTAATAGAGGATGGTGCTGTTGTTACAGAAGCCCTGGGACCTTGCTGTTGGTTCAGAAGCACTGAAAGAGGATTCTCTTGTTGTATGTTTATAGAAATCCTGGAGGAGGGTCTTGCTGATGATTTCAGAGGTCCTGGAACTACACTGATGATTTGTATTGATTCTTCAGACTTTGTTGTTGGGTCTGTGTTGATCTCACAGGCAGAAAGTGGATTGATGATGGTGCTGGCAATGTGAATGAATGTTATTGTGGCTTTGTTAAGCTTTGTCTTCCCAGGAACAGAAACTGTGAAGGACTTAAGGTGGACTAGACACTTTGAGCTTCAGTATGTAACAGGAATTGGACAAGGAGCTGGACAACAAGGAGCTGGCTGGAGCTGGGACCATGGAAAAGGAACCATGGAAGCAGAGAGCCAGCCAGCCTGGAGTCAAGATGGAAAGACCTCTCCTTGGGTATTTAATGCAAACTGAGAAGATCATAATTTACTAGGGGTGGAGAACTTTGACCTTTACATTTATATGATTGAGTTAAGTACTTACTAATTAAGGATGATTGGAAACTAATCTCCAATTAAGAAGAAAGAAGACTTTTTGATTGAAGAGATTAAGAAAGTGTGACGTAGGGGTGGAAAACTTTTGATCTCTATACTTTGTGTCAGTTAAGGAGGCTTGCCTCCTTTAGAATGATTGAGTTACTAAATGAATGTACTTTGTTTAAAACTATGTGACCACTTTGGTGAAAATTATGTGGCGACAAAAAAACCTAAACCAAACCCAAAACTATGTGGCCACTTTAGTGATAAGTTGTTAAGCCATAACTTTGTAAATGCTGTATTTTAATTTCTGTGAATGTTTTGCCTTAATTTGTTACTTGAACAAATAGAGAGTTCACTATACTGTGCAATCAGAACCTTGAAGCTGTTCACAGCAGCAGTCCTCTGAAAAGCTGCTCATGCTTGGCTTATAACTTGCAGTCAGGACCTCCTGTGCTTGGATGATGTGCCTACTACTTAATAACTATCTGACCTTGAGCAAGTTATTTAATCTCTCTGAGCCTCATAATCTTTGAGGTCTCTTCTGGCTCTAAATCTGTGATCATATGAGGCAGAGCTTCTCAACCTTTTTTGGGTCATGGGAACCTTCTGGCAATCTGGTAAAGCCTGTGGACCTCTTTTCAGAATCATGTTTTAAGTACATAAAATAAATTACATAGGATGACAAAGGAAACTAGTTATATTGAATTAAAGTTATTCAAATATTAAAAAACCCAAAAGTTCACTGACCCTAGGTTAAGAATTCTTGCTGTAAAGAAGAGGGCCCAGTACAGAACTTTGGCAGGACATACATAGATGGGAGTGGCACATGGATATTGATCAAGCAAAGGAGACTGAGAATCAGTCAACAAAAATTAGCTAAGCGTTTTCTAAGTTCCACATACTTGTGATAAGTGCTTCTAACACAAATTCTGCCCTTTCCCTTCTTCCCTACCCCCAAAAAAGGGTGCTGGGGAGGAGGAGAACATAGAGACATGGAAGCAGGAACGTATGGGGGAGGCATGGAAACTGAGGGAGGAGAGGGCATCTAGGAGGGAGGGGACTCAAAAATTTCAAAGGCTGTGGCAGTCAAGAAAGGTAGAGATTCAGGAAAGTTAATTAGATTTGATCAAGACATAGATTATTTAAAGAAGGCGGTGGAATGGTAGAGAAACATCTGCCAGGAGTTATGTATATGAAATGGTATATCCTAATGTTGCTTTTCTTGCATCTTTTCCTGAATTTGCATGGAGCTTTTTTTGAGATTTTTTTTTTGCCTTTTTATGGGGGGGGGAGGGCAGTTGGGGTTAAGTGACTTGCCCAAGGTCACACGGCTAGTTTTTTTTTTTTGTGTTAAGTGTCTGAGGCCGGACTTGAACTCAGGTACTCTTGACTCCAGGGCCGGTGCTCTATTCACTGCGCCACCTAGCCGCCCCCGCATGGAGCTTTTTAAAAGAAAAAAGGAGTTTAGTTTGTAGATGTTACGATAGCCATTGCTATTTGTAGACTTTGAAATTTGAGTACAAGAAGCTATCTTACAATTAACCCATGCCAGAGAAGTAAAAACAAAATATCTTAGAAAAAATATGTTTGTTAGAGTTCAGTGTCTATATAATTTATGGGAAGTGAAAAATAGAAGAGAAGCTGTGTGCCCAAGAGGCCTTGTGATAATTTCTCCGAGCTGCTGTTTTTGTTCTCAATTCAGTTGTTCAGTTTTTTTCTCACTCTTTTGGTAGGAAGTCAGAAGCATTTAATTTTCCTAATAAATATCTGACTTGTTTGCCTATCTTACTTTATTTTTGTCAACATGACATACAAAATATTAGTGATTCAGATATGTCTGCAATATTTTCTGTGTGACATCAATTTCTTTTTCTATTTATAATCATGAAAGTACAGCCCTGGAGCCTGATTTTTATGTAGCAGAAAGATCTTCTAAGTTTGTGGCCTTATAATTTCAATTTTCCTTTTCTCTTTTCCATTCAGGATCATAATGCCCATGTGAAATCCCCAAAGCAATGTACCAGTGTTCACAGAGAAGCAGCATTGTTTAACAGAATCACAAAAGTAAAATCCTTTTACTTATTTTCAGGGTCATTATGAAACTATGAGCATGTAGGGGTAATTAATGCATGATTTCCACTAAAAATCAAGATTATATCTGCCTTTTATGCCATATGGATTTATTGAAGTTTAATGTTACCCATTTACCCCACTTTATATTCCATTAGGAAAAGTCTGTCTTGATATCTCATTAGCCTCCATATTCACAGATACTCCTAGTAGGCATTGTTTTAAACTAAGCTTACAAGCTTGGAAATTTTGCTGTTTAATATTTAGGTATAAGTGTTCTTGGGTACAAATGTTATATTCATCATTTGTCTCTTCCTTCTATTTTTTACTCAACTTCTGCAATAGAGTCCTTTTTTGTATAAATACAAAATCCCATTCAATAGATTCTTTTTTTTACTTTTATTTTTTTTTTTTTTGCTTTTTGGAGGACAGTTGGGGTTAAGTGACTTGCCCAAGGTCATACGGCTAGTCTTTTGTGTTAAGTGTCTGAGGCCAGATTTGAACTCAGGTACTCCTGACTCCAGGGCCGGTGCTCTATTCACTGCGCCACCTAGCCGCCCCTTTTTATTTTTTTACTTTTATTTTTTTTTGCTTTTTGGAGGGCAGTTGGGGCAATAGATTCTTAAAATGAGTTCTACTATTATTTCCTCAAAGTTAGATTTTCATCCATCAGTTCATCAAATGATACTGCATTCTCTTAAAGAAAACAAATTCTCTTTAAAAATGTTCAACTTAAGAGGGAGTGCTGGGAAGATCAGCCTGATTTAAAAAACAGGGCTATTGTATAGTTGGGCTAGGAGCTGGCTAGATAATAAAAGACCTGGGGTAGAGCTGAATCCTATTTTTGGTGTCTCCATTTATTTTTTCTTACTTGCTAGGTCTTAAAATAATGAGGAGAAAGATAAAGAAGCAGCAGAGTTTAAAGTAATACATCTGAAAGAATTAAAAATTGTCTTTTTGTCAGAGCATAGTGTGAAAAATATGGACTTTGAATTAGAAGGCCTGAGTTTGAGTCCTGTCTCTGCTACTTAGTAATAATGTAATGACGTTGGGCAAAATCACTTCATTTCTCTGAGCTTCAATTTTTTCGTCTGTAATATGGGGATAATGATAATGGTTGACATTTCACATAGCATTTTATTTTATTTAAATTTATTGCATTCATATAACATGCTTTTAGATTGTAAGGGTCTTGAGGATAGGGATTGTCTTTGGCCTGCTTTTTATATCTCTGTCACTTGGCACAGTGCCTGGTACATCATAAATACTTAATATTCATTGATTGACTTTAAGGTTTACAAATATTTTACATGTCTATTACAGGTTTTAGGATTGACAAGCATCCTGTATTTATGATTTAGAAAGAAAAGCATTTCTTCTTGGCACAGATTTCTGAGCCAATAGGTGGACTTGAGTCATGTCCAAGATCTTTTAAAGCAGGGGTTCCTTAACCCGAGGTCTATGAGTTTGTTTTTTTAAAAAATATTCTGATAACTGTATTACAGTATAGTTGTTTTCTTTTGAAGTCCTATGCATTTAAAAACATTATTCTGAGAAATGGTGTGTAGGTTTCACCAGACTGCCAAAGGAGTCCATGACAAAAAAGGTTGAAAACCCCTGTTTTAAAGGGATGCAGTCTGTGGGAGGGCGGACTGAAATAAAGGAGAAGGAACTACGTTATTTGACCTGTCTCCAATCTTTTCCAGGACTTAAGTAACTTAGCTTTAAGAACTTTCAGTGCCCTTTGGTATAGGGGCAACGTTTGAAAGGAGACACTGAAACGAGAGCTGAACTGGAGCAGAGAAGATGTTCTTTGTCTAGAGAGGCCAACCCAATTGAGGTGGGTCATCAAGTCTGTAGACTTCTGTGAACAGAAGCCTTGGACTGAAGTTTTTGGTCATATTTACCTTTTCAAGGACTAAAAGAAGTTCTAAAAGATGTTTTCTCTCTAATTTCCCTTCTTGTGCCTTTCAGATAACAGGCACAATGATGTTATTCACTGACTTCTTTTAGCTAAGATTTTCCATCTGTCTTAATTTTTGCCTCACATATATAAAAGCCAAGGTTTAGGTAGAAATGGACAAAATTTAAATTGGACATAACATCTCACTTTTAATCTAGGGGCAGTGGAATGACTTTCAGGTCTATATGCTTCCTTTTTCTGCATTTTAACAAAGCTTATAGCAAGGTCCCAATTAGGATGAATAATGAATACTTTGAAATGATTATCTGTATTTGAATTTATATTATTTGAAGTCATAATTGTGTAAAATTTGGTAATTGGTTCTAGCTCAATGGAATATGCAATACAAATTCAAATAATGGGGCCAGTTTGTGGAATTCATTATTCACATTAATTGGGACCTAGCTATCAGTTATTAATAAACACATTAGTTCATAGCCCTCAGTTAGGAAAATACTTAGCAGTCAAAGATTTAGCTCTCTGACCTATAACTGCTTGATGGCAAAGTTGAGGTCTACTCTGCAGTATTGATAACAGAAATATATCTGTTCCCTTTTAATTCCTTTATCAATGTTGATCTCTCTCTGTCTCTCTGTCTCTTTTTCTCTCTCAATCTCTCTCTCTCTCTCTGTCTCTGTCTCTCTCTTTCTCTCATAATTATAATAAAAGTTTATATAGGTAGGATAAGGATAGGACCTGTGATTTCATTGAGAGAGGGAAGTTATAGATGAGGAAACTCCTCCTACCAGTGCAGATTTGAAATGTTTCAGTAATTTATAGTCTTGGAGAGTTGCCTAGAAAACTAAGAAGTTAAGTGACTTGCCCAGGGTCACACAGGTAGGATAAGTTAGAGATCTTAAATCCAGATCTTCTTGACTTTGAGGCCATTTCTATCCATTATGTCCTGCTGGTTCCCATAAAAATAGGAATATTAGCATATAAGTCAGAGTTATTGATTTTTTTTTAAATCACCTCTTTGGACAGTAATGAAGTCTATGCCTTTGGTATCTTCCTCTCATTCAGAAACCTTGGTAATACCCTCCATACACTCAAAATTGTGCCACCTTTAAGTCTGGGCCTCCTATGTACACTTTGTTTATTCTAGTTGCTTTTCTCATTTTTCACCATCTGGTCTCCTTAAGATTTGAGAAATCAATTTATATTCTAAACTGATGTTTTCTTCCATGGCTTTGGGCAAGTCATTTAGCTTTTTGGGGTCTCAGTTTCCTCATATGTAAAAATGAGATAGATGGCTTCCAAGTTCCTTATTAGCTCTGAATTTGTGATTTCTATATCCTTGAAAGATTGTTTGGAATAAAATAATAAGGTCTTTAATCTCAAACAGAGAAATTTATATTTTGTCATGAATACCTGTCAAAAATTTGTTAAGTATCTTCTTTTTAAAAAGAACAACAACAACAAAATCAAACCTATATTGTTATTTTCATTTTGATATTTTGTCAGGGAGTTACTAAAGCTTCTTGAGCAGTGAAATGACATGACTAGACCTCTACTTTAGGAATATCATTTTGATAGCTATGTATAAGATGGATTGGAGAAGGTAGGGACTGAATAGTAGGGAGACCCAATTGGGAGACTATTGCAATAGTATAGGTAAGAGATGATGCCCCTCCAATGTCACTGCCTTGTTAAACTGAGGGACTTGTGTAGCTCTTGGGAACAGTGAGCTATGCTGTTCAGGAATACCCAAGGTGGACTGGTCATGGTGGAGAGTTCTGGCAAAAGGAGATCCACTGGAGAATGAAATGGCAAACCACTCCAGTATCTTTGCCAAGAAAACCCCATGGGCTGTAGTAACAAGATAAAAGATTTGACACCAGAAGATGAGTCTTTCAGGTCAGAAGGTATCCAACACTAATGTTGTTGGTGAAGATCAGAGAACAACTTCATGTAGCTCCAGAAAGAATGAAGCCACTGGGCCAAAGCTGAAAGGAAGCTTATTTGCAGATATGTCTGATGGCAAAACGAAAGTCTGATGCTATAAATCAATATTGCAAAGGGGCCTGGAATGATATATCTATGAATCAGGGTAAGCTGATGTGGTCAAACAGGAAATAGGAGGGTTAGACATCAACATCTTGCATGTCACTAAACTTAAATGGATGGGAATGGGTGAATTTAATTCAGGTAATCATTACATATAGTACTTTTGGCAGTATGTGGGCAGAAGAAATGGAGTAGCACTCATAGTCAATACAAGTATAATCTCAAAAATGGCAGAATCATTGTTGTTTAAATTTAAAGCAAACTTTCAGCTTCATAGTAATAAAAGTCTGTGCTCCACCCACTGATGCTGAAAAGGCTGAAGATACTTCTATGAACACCTGAAATATCTTCCAGAAATAACATCAAAAAAAGATGTCACATTCATCTTTGGGGATTTGAATACCAAAGTAGGAAACCAGAAGATAATGGGATTAACAGGCAAGTTTGGTCTTGGAGTATAAAATGAATAAGGGCAGAGACTAAAGAGTTTTGTCAAGATAACTTGTTGGTCATAGCAAACACTCTTTTTTAACAACTTGAAACCCATATCATCCTCACCAGACAGTCAATATAGAAATCAGAGTGATTATATACTTTGTGACCAAAGGTGGAGAAGCTCTATACAGTCAGTTAAAATAAGACCTGGAGTTGACTGTGGCTAAGATTGTGAGATATTTATTGCAAAGTTCAGACTTAAATTGAAAAAAGGGAAAACCGTCAGACCATATGGTATGATCTAAATAACATTATGAATATGAAGTGAGAGTGATGAATAGGTTTAAGGGATTAGATCTGATAGATTAAGAGTGCCTGAGGACCTGCAGCATTGTACAGCAGACAGCAACAAAAAAACATTCCAGAGAAAAAGAAGAGCAAGAAAGCAAAGTGGCTCTCTGATGAGACTTTATACATAGCTGAGGAAAGAAGGAAAGGAAAAGGAGAAAGGGAAAAATATACACAGCTGAATGCAGAATTCCAGAGTATTGGGGAGAGATTAAAAAAAAAAGATTTTCTTAAATGAGCAAAGTGGAGAAATAGAAGAAAACAATAGAATAGGAAAGATATGAAATCTCTTTAACAAATTAGAGATATCAGGAGAATATTTCATGTAAAAATGGGCATGATAAAGAACAAAAACAATAGGGACTTAACAGAAGCAGAAGAGATTACTAAGAGGTGGCAAGAATATTTTGTAGAACGATAAAAGAAAGATCTTAACATCACCAGTGACCACAATGGTGTGGTCATTGACATCGCCTTCCTGTAGTTAAAGCTATGTTTTTTTCTAGTGATAATGTATGACTGAGAGTGGGACTGAGTGCCACAGAATCAGTGCTTTCAAATTATGATTCTGGAGAAGACTTTTGAAGGTCCCTTCCACAGTAGGGAGAGTAGATAAGTCAGTACTTAAAGAAAATTCAGATTATTCATTGGAAGGACAAACTGAAGCCGAAGCTTAAATACTTTGACTGCATAATAAGACAGGACTCATTGGAAAAGACTTTGATGCTGGAAGGCAGAAGAAAAAGGGGACAGCAGAGGATGAGATGCATAGATAGTGTCTTGGGAAACAATGAGAATGAGCTTGGGAGATAGTGGAAGATAGAAGGGCATGTTGCGCTGTAGTCTATGTTGTCACAAAGAGTTGGACTCGACTGAACGACTGAACAACAGCAACACAGAGGTGATGAGGGCCTGAAGTCAGGTGCTGGTTATGTAAGTTAAAAGATGATAGATATGATTGGTATTATATAGGTAGAATGGACAAGACCAGGCAATTGATTAAATATTTGGAGAGAGTAAGGGAGAATAAAAGTTAAGTATAACTCCCAGGTTGTGAAACTGGGTAACTTAAAAGGTGTTATCCTTGATAGGAATAGGGAAGGTGGGAAGAAAGGTGTGGGTTTGAGAAAAAAGATAATGAATTCTGTTTCAGTGGCTATGTTAATTTTGTGATGTTTATGAGATGTCCAGATGGAGGTGCTTACCAGAGTTAGTTCTGTCACTGGAACTTTTTAAGTGGAGGCTGTATGAATACCTGTCAAAAATTTAATAAGTATCTTCTTTTTAAAAACAACAACAATAACAAAAATCAAACCTATATTATTTTCTTCTACTTTTTGCATTTTGGTGTCTTACAAAAATGATTATCAAACTAAAGTGAACTGCCTGATGATACTTTTACATATCTGTGAGCCCAGATGGTTTTGTGGAATTTTAATCTGGCTAACCTACTCCTTTTCTCTTTCCAAAGACGGACTATTTTCTCTGTCATTCTCTTTCTCAGAGGTATTATTGGCAGTTCCAATGTGCTTCTCATAAAACTAATCTCTAAACCTCAAAGACCCATACAGGCAGCCATCTCAGGCACCTGGGTAACAATGCATATGATGCCAAAGACTTCACATTTCTGGAAAGAATAAGGAAAACAAAATTATCATAAATACCTATAAGCCCAAGAATCATGATTGAATTGTTATACTTTGATCTAAAATACTTCCATCCTAACTTTTAAGTTCTCACACTACACAGTAGTTTAACTACTATGTTTGGAGAGAGTGGTGATAGTGGTGGTGGTAGTGATCATCATAACGAACCTGTGATTTTATCTGTGAAGGGTATTCACAATGTAGAAGCTCTTTCCATTGATACAGATCAGTAACTCATTTGTAACTTACATAGTCTTAGAGAATTGCTATGAGCACTGAGATATTAAAGAATTTGTCTATAGTCACAGAACTCATGTATGACCCCAATAAGCAAACATTTATTAAGTGGCTACTATGTACCAGTCCCCACACTCAACTTTGGAGTTTAGAAAAAAAGGCAAAAGATAGTCCTTGCTCAAGGAGCTTGTATACTAATTTGATAGATAACATGCAAACCACTGTGTACATGCAATATCTATATATCTATGTCTATGTCTGTGTCTATGTTTATCTAAATCTAAATCTATATCTACATACATACATACATATGTGTGTATACGTGTATATGTGTTTGTGTATATATATGCATATATATATATACACACACATGTACACACACACACACTATAAACTGGAGATAATCAACAGAGGGAAGGCACTAGAATTAATGGGAATTGAGAAGGGCTTCTGGCAGAAGGTAGAATTTTAGCTGAGATTTAAAGGAAGTTAGGGAAACCTGGAAGTAGAGATGAAGGAGGGCATTCCAGGCATGGGAAAAAGGCAGTGAAAAGTTCTAGAGTTGGGAAATGTATTGTGTAAGGAATAGCATGAAACCAATGCCCCTGGATTAAAACCAATGTCCCTGGATTAAAGATTATATATGGAAAAGTAGTAAGACAAGTAGAAAGATAAGAAGGGGCCAAGTTATGAAGGACTTCAGAGGAGAAAGAGAGGATTTTATATTTGATCCTGGAGGTAATAGGGAGCCACTGAGCTTACTGAGTGGGGAAGGGGGGGTGACATGGTTAGAGGTATGTTTTAAGGAAGATCATTTTGATAACTAAATGAAGGATAGATTGGAATGGGGAGAGACTTGAAGCAGGGAAATCATCCAGAATGTTATCGCATAGTAGACTAGGCTTGAGATGATGAGGGGCTGTAGTGGTAGTGTCTAAGAAGAGAAGGGGGTATTTGGGAGATGTTTTGTTAAAGTAGAATTGATAGGACTTGATCATAGTCTGGATATGGGGGTGAGGGAGAGTTGGGACTTGTGGAGGACATCTCAGTTGCGGCAAGCCTGGGTGACTGGGGAATGGTGGTAATTTTGTCAGCAATAGGGAAGTTAGGAGGAGGGGAGAGTTTTGGGGAAAAGATCATGAATTCAGTTGTTTTTTTAAATCATAACATTTATTTAAAAAATTTTTTTAAATTAAATTTTTTGCTTATTTTTAGTTTACATCATTCATTTCCATGAGATTTTTAGTTACAAATTTTCTCCCCATCTTTCCCCTACCTGCCACCCCAAAACAGCAGTCCCACTGTATAACCCCTCCCCCAATC
>JAQQSW010004621.1:0-14397 GCA_028646575.1 Pseudocheirus occidentalis | reverse complement strand
CAAAGTCCTTTTTCAGTTGATGTATAGCTAGTAGGCATTCTTCCAGTGTCTTGGAAGCTTTTGGTGAGGGAGTTCTGACTGAGCTGTCTTCCTCCTGCTCCATACTTTGGTCTTTTTTGTCCATAAAAAAGGATTCTAAAGTTTTACTGCTGTTCCTAGCCTGTTTCCTTTTTCTCATGTTGGCCAGTCTATTAATTGCTTGGTTTTTTAGCTCTGTGGAACTCTGCTTCCTGGAGGGGGAAAGCTCTGTCCCAAATCGCTGGGGCCCTCACAGCAGCCGGAGCTCTTAGTGGGATGCTGCAGCTCCCCCCCCAGCTTTGGCTCACTGAAAGCGCACCCTAAGACCACCACTCAAGACCACGATCCAGATCCAGGCCGCTCAACGCAAAAGCCCTTGACCCGGATGGATCGCGTCAGCCCCCCTGCTATCGCAGGCCGAGGGCTCTGAAGCAGCCCAGTGGAAGCCGCTGTGGCCCTCAGATGTTCCTGCTGCTACAGCCACCTCGCACTGCTTCCTTGCCCTGGGAGCAGTTTGGCCTGACCCGCTCTTCTCCTCCCCAGTTAGCAAAATCCACTGACCTTTCTCTTAACCTTTTTTTCTTCTGGCCTGATAGATGTGGTAACTGTGCCTCCAGTGCAGCTGATCAGCTCTCCTATAGCTGTGGTTCCCAGCCCGATGCCCCAGGGCTTGACTGGGCTGGGGTTTTGGCAGAGGATCCCAGACTGCTGCGAAGAGCCCCGCCTACTGCGCTGCCTGTAGCAACAGATGTTCTTTCTGTCTTGTGGAGAGTTTTGGAGCTTGAAAATCTGTTTAGCGTCCCATTTTATGAGTTTTTTAGCATGTTTGTGTGGGAGCTGTGGTGCTTTGCTGCTTCTACGCCACCATCTTGGCTCCGCCCCCCTGAATAACTGTTTATTGATCAATAGTATTATTATCACATTGTGTATGATAAGGCTACAAAGGTAGGATGTAGCCAGGGCTGAAAGGCCTTTAAATGACAAACAAAGGTGTAGGTATTTGATCCCAGAAGTATTGGGGAGCCACTGGAGTTTACTGAACAGATTGATTGACCAGGGCTTTTGGAATATCACTTTGGCTGCTAAGTGAAAGATGGATCAGAGAGGAGGAAAAACCTGATATGGAAAGTCCAATTAGGAGGCTGTAGAAATAGTGCAGGTGAGAAATAATGAGGTTTTGTGAGTGGAGAGGCAATGGACACAAGACACTCTGAGGAGGTGGTAATGAAGAAAACTTGGCAACTGACTGAATATTGGGTTTGAGGAGAGAGAGGATCATGGGATAGAGCCAGTGGCCAGGAAGGGAGGTAGAAGCTCGTCTCCTGTAAATTTAGAGTAGATTATTGGGTGATTCCTTGCACTGCACAACACTAGAATGGCTCAAAATATTTTGTTGATTCTCAACACCCAAATACAGCATAGGAGGACATGGACAGATGAAAATCAACTCAACCAGTGATAGAGTCACATGTGATCATAGACCTGGAGCAAAAGAGAGGTCCCTCAGTATTATCCAAGAAGGCCTATTAAGGAAGGTGGAATTAGAACTGTGACCCACTGGAAGCTTGTGGGACAGTTTCAGCAACCCATTCTTATTACAGCTATAAGTAATTAAGCCTTAAGCTTACCAGCCATTCCAGGTTTGGAGCTGGGGGGGATGCTTGTACAGCCATTAGGACAATATGTAATTTCTGGTGTCAACTTCCCCCAAAGCTGAGGAAGAAGCAGGAGTAGAAGGAAGGGTCCACATTGGTCTGTGACATTGCTTAATACTTTGGAGATGTTATTTGTATAAGAGAATTTACAAAAGGTGTGCTCACTGCCATTAAATTATCTGCTGTGTCCAAAAACTGCTCTCTCCACCCCAGGGGAGTTGGCTTGTTGGCCAGCCATCGGGTGCTGGGAGTTGGCTTGTTGGCCAGCCATCAGGTGCTGGGTTGAAACCCTGTTTGAGTCTTCACTAAGGAATCATAAGCTGCAGGTTAAATGTTCCTCTGGTAGAAGGGTGGGCGGAGGGAGAGAGGGGGGAGTGTGTGTGTGTGTGTGTGTGTGTGTGTGTGTATGCTTGGTTGAGCACCCTGGGTGGAGTTAAATGGAAAATCTTGCATCTGTCCATTAGGTATTCCTGGGTCACACACCCAGCATACCACAAGGTTCTCTGCTGGGGCAACCACCTAGGTCAGTCTCACCAGTATACTCTGCTTTTGTGGTAGAGCCCCCAGAGGATTCAGACCAGGGCTGCCCTAGTAGTATTTATATCCTCAATACTAACCTCATGGGAAGGTGAGGGGCAGTTACCATGTGGTGGTTGTTGCTTTTGTTTGTCCTTCTTTCTTGAAAAAGACCATGACATCAGGAAGGTGATGCCATGGTATGTAGATGAATTGAATATAAGTGAGAGAGGGCTATACAGAGACACCAGCTTTTCTCCTCTGGAGCCATCTGGGTCCAGTGGCAAGTTATAGATCAGGATGACTGGAGATGGCCCTGAATCAGACCTGCACAACTTGGCAGTAGGTTCAGGCTGCAGGTGGTTTAAACTAGAGAGACACTGATGATGGCTGGTTGTCTTGGGTCACCTGGCAAACAAGAGAAAATGCTCAGTGGCAACCGTACATTTTTTGCAGGTAGCCTGAAATCCTTTGGAGGACTGCAAGCAACCTGCAGGCCACATGTTATGGAAGGGAAAGGAAGGAAAGGGAAAAGGAAAGGGGAAGGAGAAGAGGAGAGGAAGGAAAAGGGAGGGGAGGAAGGAAGGAAAGAAAGAAGGAAGAAAAGAGCTGTGTTGCCCAACTGTCCAGTTCCAGTTGGGTCCCCAGGGGCAGCTCCTACTGCTACTCACAGAGGCTGTTGTTTGTCCTTCATTCTCAAAGATGACTATGATATCAGGGAGGTGAGGAGAGAGAGAGAGAGAGATAGACAGAGAGAGAGAGACAGAGAGAGAGAGAGAGAGAGAAAAACAGAGAGAGAGACAGAGAGAGAGAGAGAGACGAAGAGAGAGACAGAGAGAGAGACAGAAACAGAGAGACAGAGACAGAGAGACAGAGACAGAGAGGAGAGAGACAGAGAGAGACAGAGAGAGACAGAGAGGGAGAGAGATAGAGACAGAGAGAAACAGAGAGAGACAGAGAGACAGAGACAGAGACAGAGAGAGACAGAGCGACAGAGAGAGACAGAGAGGGAGACAGAGACAGAGAGAAACAGAGACAGAGAGATGGAGACAGAGATAGAGAGACAGAGAGGGAGAGAGGGAGAAAGACAGAGAGGAGAGGGAGACAGACAGACACAGACAGAGGCACAATGGTGGAGTAGGAAGCCACAATTCATCCACAGATCTAGAAAAGTCACCAGATTGGGAAATTATAGAAGAAAAAGTCTGGGTGCATTTTTTTCCAGCACAGGTTGTCATAAAGAGAAAGACAGAGACATCTGTGGATGCCGGGGTCAGAGTCAGGATTGGAACAATCACTATGAGCTTTTCAGCTCAAGTAGAGGTTGTATATCAGGGTAGGAAGAAGTCCCAGATACAACAGAGAAGGACTGAATCTTATGAAGGGCAGAGGAACCAGGTACCAACTGGCAGGTCTGTTGCTAAGTACTCAGTTCCAAGACACAGATCCAGGGCATACTGAAGATGGAACCTGGGCCTAGAGGGGTTAGTTTCAGAGTGAGGAGGGGTCAGTGACCCTATGCTGTGCACTGAGCAAGGAGCAAGTTGAGAAGCAGGCATCAGCTGAGATCCCAGGAGCAATGTGAGATCTCAGTTCCAGCCTCCAGTTCAGTCTTAAGCTTGCTGAGGAACCCTGGTAGGAGCCTGAGACCAAAGGGGAGTCTACAGTTGTGTCTCTGAACCAGCAGACTATTCCAGCATGCTGATAATGGCTGAGTCCAGCAGCAGTGTCCTGGAGATCCACAGAGGAAGAGCCTACTTGAGTGTTGCCCAGACCTAAACCCAGCTCAGGTGCTTGCAGAGCTCAAAATAGGTCAGAAATCAGATTTTGTTTTCTATCAGATTGCTTTGGGAACACTGAAAGTTTGCAGGTCCTCATGCTGAGGAGATGTGTCTAAGATCTCATTATAGCAACACTCACTAGCTCAAGAGAGTAGTAGCAAGACCAGCCCAGACATTCCCTCCAGAATTGTAGAGAGTCTGGCCCTAACACAAAGTCCAAAATCAGGTAAAAGGCTGAAAAAGTGAGCAAAACAAAAATAATCTTACCATCCTCAAAAACTGTTATTTTTTTTGTTTTTGCTTTTTTTTTTTTGGAGGGCATTTAGGGTTAAGTGACTTGCCCAAGGTCACATGGCTAGTTTTTGTGTGTGTGTTAAGTGTCTGGGGCCAGATTTGAACTCAGGTACTCCTGACTCCAGGGCCAGTGCACTATTCACTGCGCCACCTAGCCACCCCTCAAAAACTGTTATGGTGACAGATACACTCAAGACACAAACCTAGGAGACACTGACTCTAAAATAGCTACATGTAACCCTCAAAGAAAAACACAGCTTAGGCACAAAGTCAACTAGAATTCCTTGATGACATGAAGCAAGAGTTTTAAAAAGTTTAAAATATTTTGATAAGTGACATAAGAACCCTGAAAATTGGAAAGGAAGTAAAAACAAAGGAAGAAAGAATGGTCCTACTGGTGGTGTTGTGGGTTTGGGGCACCTGACTTCTTTTGTGCAGTTGTTATGTGGACAAAGTTACCCACTGTCATTTCTCATTGGGTTCCTTGAGCATTTGGGAGGGTTCTCTGTACAAACTTAAGGATTTTCCTTAAGTAATCACATGGAACCTGGGCCCTGTGCCTCCCATTCTGGCAGTCATGTTGGCAGGAAGTCTGATCTATTATGCTTGTAAAGTGTTTTTCTAGCTTAGACATTTGGTATTTGGAGGTCCTTTCCAGCTCTGAAATTCAATGCTCTAAGTTCCCTTTCAGGGGTGACATTCTGTCTTCTTAGGACCCTCCCAGGTGTGACAGTCTCAGCTCCTTTTAGCTGTGACATTCAGCATTCTGAAGATGTTCTGAAAGTCCTGAGGTCCCTCCAAACTCTGTTAGAACACTTTCTGTTCTAAACATAAGAGCACACACACAGATGGTGGGCAACGTATACCTGCGTGTGCAGGCATACTTTATCCTAGGCTCCCCTACCTCCCTTCCCCCAAACAAAACCTCTGATTTTCTATGTTCCAATATTCCTTCTAGCTCTAACATTCAGTTTTCTCAGGTTCCTCCCAGCTCTGATATTCAGTATTCAAAGTTCCTGCCGGGTCTGATATTCTAGAACTAAAAGTCAAACTCAGATATGACATTTTATGTGCAAAGGTCCTTTCTGGCTCAGACATTCCATTTACTAAGTACCCACCAGGCACTGACAGGTTCTGCTTTCTAGGTGCCCTCCAGAACTGGTGTTCTATGTTCTCAGTTACCATCAGCTCTGATATTCTGTGTCCTATTGTCCCTTCCACTTGTAACAGTCTATGTTCTATAGTCCCCATCAGCTCTGACACCCTGTATGGTGGTTTTCTTTCTCTGAATTTTCTGTGTCTGGCTTCAGGAGTTAGGGTCAGAATGTGTTTGGCACGACCTCTCGTTTCCCTGGGCATGCAAACAGTTTACACAAAACTGGAGACACCGGCTGTGCAGGCATGTGACAGCGCTCATGGGTAAATCCCTCTGTTCCTTGGGTTCCCCACATCTGGAAGGTCACTGATCCTCTGTTCCCTTTCTTTTACTGGGACGGGGTTATTTTCATTCTCTGCTCTGTGTCCTCTCCATGCGGGGTTACATTTTTGCACACATGGGACCCTTTATCAGCACTGCTGGCACACAGCAGGACAGACGTGTTTCTAGGCATTTCCTCCGTTTTTTCCTCTTCCATGTGTGATTCTGGCCTGTGACTCTCCTGTATCAAACACCACAAGTCAGCCCATGGCCGGGCTGTGTCCCTGGTCTCCAGGGTTTCCGCAGCCTCCCGGGTCACCATGTCACCTGTGACTCCATGCTGAGGATCAGAATCTCTCCTCTCAGCAGGGACTTCTTTCCCAACCCCGTGTGTGGCCGCCTGCCACCTTCATTCTGGCCAGATCCTCCCTCTGTTCCCGAGGGAGGGGTTTACACAGACCAGGGGACCCTGCCCACCAGGTCAGCTTTGTGTACGCCCCGCCCCTCCCTACTACCTGCCTCTAGGGCCACGCCCATCTCCCCTCATGGACCCGCCTTCATGCGTAGCCACGCCCACCTCTGCTCTTGAGCGCCCCCTTCACAACCTCATCCACAGGCGCCCCGCCCCCTTCCCACACTGCACCTGCTGGGGTCACCAGGGTCTGTTTCCGGGGCGTGTTGCGACACTGGGCCTGTCTTCCTCCCTATCCTCACCCAGGCCAGCCTCCAGGTGGAGAGAGATCAGGGCCTCTCCCCTGGCTGACTTAGCCTAGGCCATGCCCTGACGGCCGAGGGCAGCTGGACCTTGGCCCATTCTGGCCCAGCCTAGGGCTACAAGGAGAATCCGACGCCTGCCTGAGGCCACAGGGCCCTCCCTCCTCAGCATCCTGGTGTTAGCCCCGCTGTCACCATGGTTACTCTTTGTGTTCCATTGGCTCAGGTAAGCCCCGCCTCCGGATGTGACTTCAGAGCAGGGTTGGTGGAATCCAGGTTGTACCAAACAGGCGCTGGTTTAGTTGAGGCCCCCGTGTAGTGCTGCTGCTGTAGGTCCTCAGACGCCCCATCCCCTTACCCCACTTTATTCCTGGGCAGCTCAGACTCCATAGATCGGCCACCCTGAGCTTGCCTGGGTGTGGGAGGGGCGGCCCCTCCGAGAGACCTTGTGGAATTCCCCCCTCCCCTTCCCCAGGCTTAGGTGTCCGCGGCCGAGTCCAGAAAGGGGGAGAGGGGGTCTAGTGATTCTTTGGTTCCCCTTGGACCTGGGGGGTTTGGGGAGAGGAGCCCCCTTCCCTCCTTCCTTTTGTTTCCTGACTCTTCCCTGTATGTTTATCTCCATTCCAGACCCCAAGGACGCCCCGTTTCCATGGACAGTCGGTAGAGGGACAAGAGCGAGTGTCAGTCCCCCCTTCTCATCTCCCTTCCCCCACCCCCATCTCCTCTGGGCCTCCGACACCCCCTTCCCCATCCCCATGATAAACACAGACCCTATGTTTGCACAAGCGAGTCCTCCCCTTCCCACACCCCCCTGGCCCTGTCTGAATAGATCCTGTCTTTCCCTTTGGAGCCTGTCACCTGTGTTTCAGCGGGGTGCAGGTCATTCTTTGGTCCTGCAGGGGTCAGTCCTGAAGTCTGTCCTGGGACAAGAGCCATCCCTTGTAGGCATTCCTGCCTCTCCCTTGTTGTCCTCTCTGTCAGGGACCTGGATGCAGAAAGAGCTTGACTGGGGGGCCAGGTCTGCGCACCCCCCTCCCCCATCTTAGACCCTTGAGGTGGAACAAGGGACAATTTAGAGGTCAACCTAGGACTTGTAGCCCATTGAACTGGCTCTTGCAGACTGATTTTTAAAAATTTTTTAGAAAATTCAGTTTTACAAGCCTGCAACCACAACAATAACAGAACCCTCACGATAAGCACTCAGGGTCCAGAAAGATAAATTCACCTTTTGACTAGGTTCAGATGTGCATTTCTTTCTGGATTTTAATCTGTAACCTTTATCACAAGAAGCAGTGGTGTGATTTATCTTGATTCCTCTCAACTTTAGATTTACCTTTGCATTAATCAGAATTCTAAAATCTTTCAAAAAATTTTCCGTATGGTGTTCTTGTGTAAATTATTCTCCCAGTTCTCTTCACATCACTCTTCATCACATCATAGTGATAATAGTTTCCTTGGAAACTGTCCGTTTTGTCTTACCTTATGCTACAGTAATATTCCATTATATTCATATTACCATAATTTGCTCATTTCTCACTGAATGGCCACCTCCTTAATTTCCAGTTTGGGGTTACTATGAAAAGAGCTGCTATAAATAATTTTTGTGTATGCTTAATGTTGGTTCAAAAGGTATTCAGTGTTTAGCACTTTGGAAGTTCTAACTTTCTTTACAGAATTTCAAGAACAATTCACATCTCCACAAATGCACTAGCCCCTCTAACCTTTTTTTTGCATAGCCCCTCTAACCTTTTTTGTTTTCCAAATCCTGGTGAGTATGAGGTAGAACCTCAGAGTTCTTTTAATTAGCATTTTAAAAAAATTATTAGTAATTTGAGCATTTTATCTCATGATCTTTAATAGTTTGATTTCTGTCTTTGAAAATTGCCTGTTCATATCCTTTGTTGGTTTATTTGTTGGAGAATGGCTCTCACTAATAGAAATTTGAGTCAATCTTTCAGTAGACTTTTATCAAGCACCTACTATGTGCCAGATATTGTCCTAAGCTCTGAGGATAGAAAGACAGTCCCTGATCTCAGAATCTAATGGGGAAGGCCACATGCAAGTAGCTATGTACAAATAAACTATTTACAGGATAAATAGGAAATAATTAAAAGGGAGGATGCAACAGAATTTAGATTGAGAAAGACTTCTTGTAGGAAGTGGCACTCAAGGGAAGAGGACAATTTAGAGTTCAACCAGTTCACCAAGGGATCAAGATGGAGAAGGAAGGAGCATGTAGCTAGTGCAGGGATGATGGCCTAGGAAAGAACTGAGGGATTGAGAGATTGGGGGTTGTGATGGATTTGGGGCTGCAAGGCAGAGGGATAGGTGGAATGACAATAGATTGTGATCAAATGAGGGCATTTCTTAGTTCTTGAACACAAAAGGGTCTTTTTTTGTGGGTGATGGCAAGATCAAGGGTATGATTTTCTTTGGTCATGTGAAATAAGTAAGGTGAGGAATCTGTGATGTTAGGGTATTTGAGGAACTACCAACATACATGTTGAAATCCCTTAATATGTGGGCAGGAGTTTGGGAGAAGAGAAAGACTGTGAGCTAGACACTGAACACATTAAGGAAAGAAGGGTAGTGTCCTGGAAGCCTGTAGATAACATCTACCAGATTTCTGATTGAGTGGCAGATATGGATTGAGTGACCTTCAGAGAAGAAGCTATTAAGTGATGGTAGAGGAGATCCTGGAAGTGACAGTGGAAAATTAGGAATATTCTGACTTTATCTTAATTAGTGAGTAGGTTGATTGAGTCAAACTGTAGCCAGTGCTTGAAAGGGAAGCCAGGAAGGCTGTGTCAAGAGGGAGCCATGTAGTTTTCAGAGTGGGAAAGGAGAAAATTTAGGGTGTTACATAAATTTGTTACTTATAGAACTGGCATATGGTTGCTTCAGAAACAATAGGATGGGAAGAGTAGGATCAGGGTCAGGTTTGTTCATCATTGAGCAATAATTTTATGTAGTTTTTCATTGTTTGTAAAGGTATCCCCTCAGGATTGAATTCCCTCAGGCCCTTAGGAGAATTCAGGCAAAGGGAAAAGTTCGGGGAATGGAAGAAATGGTATTATTACCCTTCTCCCAAGTTGGAGACCAGGCTGGAGACTTGATGGAATTGACTTTCTCTTCTTTCTTGGGAAGGAGTCTCATCCTTGATGGAATGTCATTTTCTCCCCTTAACTCAAAAGTAGGAATCTAACATCAGATAGAATGGCATTTCACCTTTTCCCCATGAATGCTGGAGATAAGGAATCAGTTCCTTTTGTGTCTTAGATATGATAAATTTATCAGAGAAGTTTATAGAAAAGATTTTTTTCCCCCACTGTCATGGGCCATCCTCTGACCTGGTCCATACATGGGAAGATTTCTCCCAAGCTAGCTCCCTGTGAAGGCTATGTTATGTCTTAAGATTGGCTCACCTCTTCCTGACTTGCAAGAGTTTAGGACATGATAACCAAGCAGTGACCCGACCCAGACATAGATGCATGCAAGGGAACAAGGACATTAAAACATACAGATGTACATAAATGAATAAGGACATTAAACATTTTCTCATGGGAATCTAAGAGATAATTGCTTTACATTCATTATTTAAAACCTGCTTTCTGATCAATAATTGAGAACTGCTATGACAGAACTCGCCTGGCTCTTGTCCAATCACTCTACACTCTTGACCCATGCCCATTTTGATGTAGGCATCATCCCACTTACATTTTTCTTCTCATTTTAATTACATTAGAGTAGTTTGTGCAAAATGCTTTTGATTTTATATAATTGAAATTGTCTATTTTATCTTTTGGGCTCCACTCTGTCACTTATGCAGTCATGAACTCTTCCTTAATCCATAGACTTGAAGTTCATTTCTTCCTTACTCCTCTAATTTATTCTATGCCTGATTTCTTTTTTGAGGGGGGAGGCAACACAGTCAAGGTTAAGTGACTTGCTCAAGGTCACACAGCTAGTGTCAGGTATCTGAGGCTAGATTTGAACTCAGGTCCTCCTGACTCCAGGACTGGTACTCTATTCACTGCACCACCTAGCTGCTCCCTATAATTTCTTTTTTACTTATACTTATTTCCTTATTTTGTCTTTTTTGTCTTATTGCTATTGCTAGCATTTCTAGAACCATAGTAAATAGTAGTGATGATAATGGACATCTTTGCTTTACTCTACCCCTTATCTTACTGGAAAAGCTTCTAGCTTTTCTCTATTAAGTGTAATGTCTGTTTTCTATTTTAGATCATATTTACTATATTAGGGAAAGCTCAATTTATTCATATTCTTCTAGTTTATTTACAGGAAAGGGTTTTAAATTTTGTTGAAAGTTTCTTCAGCCTTTATTAATATAATCATGTGTTTTAAAAATTTCACAATTAGGTGGTGGAGTAAAGGTAGGGACTCACCTGAGCTCTCCCCCAAACCTTTCCAAATACTTTTAAAAATGACTCTAAACAAAATCTAGAGCAGCAAGACCCACAAATAGATAGAGTGAAACAAATTTCCACCCCAGACAACTTGAAAGGTTGACAGGAAAGGTCTGTTGCTTTAGGGTGAGAGGAGTGCAGTCTAGCACAGGCCATGTGCTGAGGTTCCATTGGGCATGAAGGCAGAGTGTGAGCAATGACAGCTCATAAAGGCTGGGCAGCCTGGGATTACAGGTTCCTTAGTTTGGTGCTGCTCCCTGACAGTGCACATTAATGTTCACAGGTGCTTGATTTGAATGGGCCGTAGGCCTTGGCTGCTAGAACCCTGCACATGCTAACAAAGCAAGAAACTAGTTAAGTTAGAAAAGCAAATGCTGTTGAGAACATGGCATCTGAACCACAGGCAGAGCTGAGCTAGCCTAGGCCTTCTCTTCCTGTTAGAGGTAAGGTCAGGCTGCTGCACAGCTACAGCATGGATCGAGGCCAAACAAACCAGGAGCAAGCCTTAAAGTGACTGAATCACAGGCAACAGTGGTCGTTTCCAGATCTTTCAGCCCACAGATGCCAAAGACAACTTAAAAGTTTGGAAGGAAAGATCTGTTGAGCCTGGGTAAGAATGGAGCACAGTCCATTGCAGGCACCAGCACAGCCCTGGCCCCAGCAAACCAGGAGCTGGCCTTGGGAGTGACTGAATCTGCAGTAACAACAATTGCTGCTTCTGGAACTCTCAGCCCACCGACAGTAAGGGGTTCAAACAACTGGTCAGAAGGAGATTATGGGGATCTTTTTGCTAGCACTGAGGCAGGCTATTGTTGTTTTACCCATAATTGAATCTGGGTTATAGTCCTGGGTGGCAGTCCTAAGGTGAGGGGGAGGACTAGAATAGCAGACACAGTAGAGGGGGGACCCTCCTCACAGTTCCAGGGCAGAAATGAGTGCTTGTGGTCACAGACCAGAGCACAGGCCAGGAGAGGGGTAAACACCTGCTTAGGTCATACCACCTTGGAAGAAATGAAAACTTATAGGTCTCTAGAAGTATCTGTGAAAACAGCTGGGCAAAAGCCCTGAAGTTTAGGACAGTGTACCCTCCACCCTGGAAGCAGAGCCAAACTATAACAAAGAATAAAAAGTCAAATAATGGACTGGGGAAATGAATAAACAACAGAATAAAACTAACTATTGAAAATTACTATTGTATGGGATAAAGACCCAAAAGACCCTTACCCAAATAAAACTCAGAAGTTTCTCCAGGTAGAAACAGAAGCTATTTATTCCTAAATAAGTCTTGCAAGAGTTGGGCGTGACCTACCCAGAACATAAACCAGTGTAGGAAGGCAAAGTACAAAATCAAGCAGGCAATTATATACCCTTGTACAAACAATTCTAGGACAACCCAAAAAACACCACATCCCCTCCCTAGTAACTAGACTTTCATTCCCACTGATGGGAAGGTGTGTTCTTACAATCATTGTACCCAATACAAAATTATTTATCAGAGGTAAGCTTATTACAGATTACATGTTATTTTTCTTGTTTACCAAAAAGTAGGTAATTTACAGAGACACCTGGCAGATATATTATTTGTTGCAAAAAGAAGGCAATTTATAGATACTTGTTGTTTTCTGGGGGTTTTTTTGGTTGCTTTTCTTGTCTGCCAAAGGTAGTTACCTGCCAGACACATTATAGAAAAATAACATTTGGGCCTATCAAGACTAAAGCCCGGATCAAGTTTGGTGACTGTCTCCTTTACTTTATGAGAATATTTTCACTTGTCCCACTCAATCCCTCCTCTTTCTTTGATACTTGAAAATTTCTCACACCAAGATTGGTTTAGTTTCTTCAGCTCTTCTATCAATTTCTTCTATCCTTCCATCAGGACTCAACCTTTCTTCTTTTTGATCAACCAGTTCCCATTTTTGTCCTTTTAAATCATTAGGCGGAAAGATCCACTGGTGGAATCCTCAAATCTAATCAGTTTGGGGAGAGTCTTCTGTATGGTGTTTGTAATTAATTTCATTATACAAGGAAGGCATACCAGGAGCAATAGAATTCCACTTGCTGCTATTAGTAAGAACCATAATGCTTCTCTCCACCAGGTTCCTTTGAACCAGGTCCATCATGGTGGATTAAGTGGAGAAGACCAAGTTTGCACTAGAACATGGGCAACTTTCTAATTTCCTGGTTAACATCTCTAACGGCTTGTCCCACATAATTTATCTTCATGCAGCAAGTAGATAGGTTGAGTTTCCACAAATCCCTCCCTCCTCTGCCAGGAGATAATCTAATACCAGCCTTTGTTGTAAAATAGCCTCTCAACTTTGGTCTGCAAATCTGGATAGTAAGTCAGTAGTTTGAGTGGTTTGGTTAGCAAAGATTTCAGCAACTGCTTGGAGCCTAATGATTCAATTTAGCATATAAACTGAGGTCTGGTAGCCCCAGGTTCTATCTTGTGCCCATGTTGCAGACCCATATTCTTTTACAATTTTTTCAGTTGGCCATATGTCTCCCCACCCATTTGCATCCCCTGTACTGGCAAGAGAAGTATCAATGGTTCATTTTTCCCTTTCTAAATCATCATATATTTTTATTCCCAACTATTTAGCTTCCTGTCCTAGAAGAAAGAAAAATGTGGGTCTTACTAGTCCAATAGAGTAACTTCCAATCCAGTCAGGGGGAAGATATGTATCGGTGGTGAGGCCACACACCCTGTAGTGTCACTTTAGAGCCAGACAAGGTACCTTACTCTGTGGGAAGTTTTCAGATACATTGCCATGGATGAAGGGGTAATACTATAAGTCCTCATATCCTAAAGGCCCTCCCCAAAAGGTTGTATCAGTTTTGTTATATCGGCCCCTCCGTAGCTGAAAATCTGCTCTCCACTGACTCCCCTCAACCTTGCTTCTAAAGGACCCAGGGACTCTGGGATCTGTTTTATCATCCTAACTCCAAATCTCTTGAAAGTGTCCAAAGTGGAAATTATTGGATATCCTATTCCCCAATATCGATGACAAATAGTAATGACTCCCTGATTCTGACTAAGGTCTTGATACTTAAATATAGTGGTTAGAATATTAGATTCAGATTTACTTTCAGTGGTTTCCTGGAGGGGAGTACGGCAAGAATGAAAAATGCAATTCACCCAAACACCAGTGTTAAGTTGAATATGTGTGGAATTCCAGCGCTGCTTTACAGCAGAACAGTTATAGGTTATTACCTCTCTTCTCCCTTTAAGAGTCCACTTGTATTGACTCCAACCTAACTTCTTCCCTTTATCATCCTGGCTGAGGCAATATTCCCCCATCCTAGTCTCAGTAAGGGGCCAGGCATGTTCTTCTTTTTTTTTTAATTTAGTTTTTATTTGTTTTCTTGTTTACATTATTCATTTTCATTAAATTTTTGGAATTACACATTTTCTCCCCGTCTTGCTCCTGCCCCAACCCCATAACAGCAATCCCACTGTAAAGCCCCTCCCCTGCTCTGCTCTCCTATTTTCTAGTAGGGCAGGAGGGGTCTCCCTATCCCAGCCCCTATATCTCTTAATTCCTAGTTGCAGGTATTGCAGAACTTTAAAT
>JAQQSW010004620.1:0-14397 GCA_028646575.1 Pseudocheirus occidentalis | reverse complement strand
GGGCCAGGCCAATTCAAGGGTGGGAACAGGAACATTAAGGGTGGGAAACTATTGGAACACTGGGGGGTCTAAAGACTTGGGCAGAGCCGCCCATGACCGCAGGCAAATGTCTTCCCTGGGAAGGTTTACTTTCCCAGAGCCAAAGAATCAAGGAGAGCTCAAAAAGGGGGGAGGGGTCCCAGAGCCTACACCTCATCAGTTGATACCTTGGCTAAGGATCAGAATCCAAATTATCAGCATTTTACCCCACATTTACCAGTGGTCAAGATATGACTTATATGTCCAAATCAAGCAATATCAGTTGAATTTGTAATGTTTAGATATGCTATAGTCTTGAAAAGAGAGGTGGTGTAATTGTTTGGCTAAGATCTTCAATTAAAGATTGTTATAGAGGATTTCTTTGTGAGAATGAATCAAATAGTAATTACTTTGCTCTGTAACCCAAAGTCTCACAGTTAACATTATTTAAAGCTTTGTCTATATGCCTACTAGCAGAATCCTGACAGAACTATTCTGACAGCTTAACTTTCAGTCAGATTGATGAGTGGAATTGTTCTCCATTGCTAGATGAGTAGAGCTATGGGTACTTCTTGGTTTCTGTCCATCATCCTGCCTTGTTAATTGTCTGTAGCTAATCTTATAGGAGTTAGAGGTTATAATGGTCTCTAACAATTCTCCTCCCTAGTCTGAAGACAACAGTATAGCAAAACTTTGAAAGTGTTGAAAACCAAGACAAAATATACCCTGATTTTTTTTAAGTGTTCAATTTGGTGTGGTTCTATCAGCTTAGCAAACAATTGGATTTGACAGCAACAGAATTGATAGAGATAAAGGAATCTTGAGTGACTGTTGAAACAAAGTAAACTTACAAAAGAGCAATCTGATTGAATAGTGTTGTAAAAATAGAACCTTTCAGAAACATTAAATGGGAAAGGCTTAGAAAGTTTGGGACTGCTTTGGTGTTTCTGACAATTACCTGATGTCTATTGGGTCAGAGGCCAACTCTGCCAGCAGTAATCAATACTTGCCTCAGAAACCGAATGATTCCAGATATCAGAGGAATCTAAGGGATTGGTCCCTGTGCATTCACTTCTGGGCAATGAATTTAAGAAGCAGTAAATGAGTCATACCTTTTGTTGATTATCATCTCCTGTTTAGTCTTGGAGGTCACAAAATTTTGTTCTGTGTCTAAGTCTTGGTTACAAATTTATTATGACTGTGTGAGAGGAACAGAAGTTCTAGCCTCTCAGGTTGTGCCTGACTTGCCTTTCCTTCATTCAGAGCAGGAGTTTTATGTCTCCTACATCAAGGGCCTTTGTCACTGACTTAAGACTGGCTTTTGTCTATTTTCACTGAGGCAATTATGGGATTTCCTTGCCCAGGTGTAATGTTAAAGGTCAATGGTCCTAGGGTAGAAGGGTGGAGCATAGTGTTATATTAACAGATAACTCCTAATTAATGTTATCTATGGCTATATTAATACCTTTTAGCACTGTCATTAGAGAAATATCAATGGAGAAATCTGACTTGGCCCCCAGTAAGAAGAAAAAAGTAGCAGAGCCTGAACAACTCTTCACTGTGTTACTAGGTGTCAGTGTCCTGTTGTTCTAATAGCTAATGTAACATATTTGAGAAGGAAGGATATAAATAGAAAGAAGGAAAGTCTGATAGGGTCGAATAGATTTAATTGGATGGTTCAACTTTGTGCTTTTACAGAATTTGCATTTTCTGCCTAGAATGAGAGCAAGATCCAAGGGAGCACATGTGATCTGGGACAAGTGCTGTTGCAATGATTGCATTTTCCAAGAAACTTCCTTCTTATGAATGTGTCTCTGAGTGTCTTCTTTGCAGGTTTGTCAACAAGTATGAAAACATCCATATATGTTTGTGTCTAATAGTCCCTTCAGTTGGTTTATTTGTGTGGCAATACTTGACTCCATCTCCATGTAACAGGCCACCTATTTTTTTTTTAGGTCTGTGCTTGTGATTAAAAGGGGTGTTACCATGATACAATTTAAAGAGTACTTGGCAGGAGTCGGAAAACCTGGGTTTGAATCCTGTCTCTCCAACTACCTTCCTGTATGATCTTAGGGAATCATTTAACCACTATGACCTGAAGAACTCTTTATATGTTTGTCTCCAAGGAGGAAAACTTAGTTTAAATGCACGTTCCTTAATCACTGGTGTAAAGTCTATACTTACTTTATTAAATAAAGCCTATATCTTTTAGTTTTAAAAGTTTGTGGTTAATATTTTTGGATTGTTATTGAAAAGCAAAATAAGTAATATTAGACTATTATGGATATTTAAATAATTTTTTTGCTGCTGACTTCTCCATTTTTAAATCATCTATACTTGAGTTTGCAGTTTTTGAAAATCTAAAATCCATTTTCATGTCAGTTACACAATAGATATGTTTTCCCCATCCATATTAAGCATAGATGCTATCTCTGAATTTCATTTGATTACTGTAAATAAGGATATTGATTTAATCAAGGACCATGAATCTGCCTCAGCTCCTCAAATTTTATATTATAAAAGAGCTAGGCTTTTGTCGGGATCTAGTGAGCTTGTGTACAAGTCTTCTTCTTCCAGTTAATGGAGGTAAATTTGTAAAGGATCTACTGTGTGCAGAACCCTATATGATACTATGGGGTTTAGATAAATCAAGTCCATTACCCTCATGGAAGTTGTAGTGAGGAAAAACAAAACAAAACCTGGTTTCTGTGTCATATTACTTCAGTATAAATTAAATTAAAATAAAATAAACAAGCATTTATAAGGTCTTGCATATGTTTCCAGCACTACGCAAGAACCTTAGTATGCAAACACAAAAACAAACTAAGCTAAACTAAGTAGTCATAATGCTTACTTTCTCCCAAAGGGATACAACATTTACACACACACAAATAATCACAGAGTAATTTGTGAAGGGGGAAAGTACTAACATATAAGAAAGAGCAGGGATGATTTCTTGTAAAAGGAGACTTCTGAATTCAGACTTGATGGAAGTTTTACATACATACATACATACATACATACACACACATATAATATACATTGTATATTACATATAACATATATAACACACATAAAACATATATGTAACATATACATAATATATACATATGCATATATATATTTAAGATAAGAGGTAGAATTAATAAAGGAGTATTTTCCAAGAATGAAGCATAACCTTAACAAAGGTACAGGGTTGGGAGATGATGTGAAGGATTTGGGAAAGTGCTAATAGGATAGATTGGATAGAACACAGTGTATTTTAAATGAATTTTGGAGTATATGAAAAAGAACATGAAATTAATGAAATGAATCTGGTAATGGGCTTGAAACTTTAGAGTAAAGTGCTTATATTTTATTCAACAGGTAGTAGGGGGTCATTAAAAAGGAACTCACCTGTTAATATCTCTAGCACTATCAATATTATACCCATCCTCCCCTCCAAAGAGAAATGCATTATTGGGGTGACTAGGTGGTACGGTGTTTAGAGCATCAGCTCTGAAGTCAGGAGGACCTGAGTTCAAATCTGTTCTCATACACTTAATACTAGCCATGTGACCTTAGATAACTCACTTATCCCCAATTGCCATGCCTTCCCACCTCCAAAAAGCAGCAAAGAAGAGAAAAGCATTATCTTTTTACTTTTTATATAATTTTATTTTAAATACATCTTTTGAAATCTCCAAATCTATTGTTTAAAAAGTTGCTTTGCAATGTTTGTTTTAGTTGAATTTCAGAATGAACTTTTATGATGTTAGTTGTGTTACTTAACCACAGAAGACAGCCTGGTACAGAGAAAATAGTGTTGGATCTGAAACCAGAGGTTCTGAGTTCAAATTTTAGCATTGTTGTTTATTAGGTAATTCTCTTAACTCCTCTATACCCTAGTTTCCATGTGTAAAAAAATGAATTGGGTTTGACTAAGTTCTCTTCCAGAAAAAAAAATATGTTGTCTTTTGAAAATTAATCTAAACAACCCCTTTATTAAACCTGTGGTATCTTATCCTAGAGAAAAACTGTTTCCTAGGAGCAGTCATAGATTACTTATAATTGGAAGCTTGTGGTTTTACTTGAAATATTTTTGTTATCATTAATTTGATTTTGGGAAAGGGAGTAAAAAGTATCTTAGAATGAGAGAAACAGACTTAGAGAGTTAGCACAGAATTTGCTGATATTCTAGATCAACCTCCTACCGAGTCTGCAACATATAGTCACATGACCTCTGCTTAAACACTTCAATGCTAGGAAATTAATTACCATAAGGGGCAACCTATTATTCTTTTAAAAAAGTTTTAAAAAATGAAAATATTTGCACACACAATGAATCAAAATTCTTTCTAATTGCACTCTCTCTATATATTGAATTCCTCTTATTGGGCCTAATTCTGTCTTCTTGATATTTTTTAGAGAGAAACTCTTTACTATCTTCCACATTCCAGGTCATCAGATACTCATCGATAACTACCAGACCTGTCTCATGCTTCTCTTATTTTGGCTTAAAATCTGTATTTCCTTTTCCTGGTTACTTGTGGATATATTTTTTTGAGAATAAAAATCTCCCTCCAGTTTTTTTCACATAAACTTTTGTTTATTTTTAGTTTACATCATTCATTTACATGAGATTTTGATTTACAAATTTTCTCCCTGTCTTTCCCCTACCTCCCCTCAAAACAGCAATCCCACTGTATACCCCTCCCGCAATTAGCTCTCTCCTATATCCTCCCTCACCACCCCTCTGAATTTCCACTAGGGCAAATGGATCTCCCTACCCCAGTACCTGTATATTTCCCTCCTTTCTATTCCACTCCCCTCTTGTTGTATTCTCTACTTTGTCCCTGTCCCTTTTAGAATAAGGTTTCATTTCAAGTGTAAAAGGGAATCACATCTAACCCTGTGCTCTTCCTTTCTTTCCCCAGTTCTTGTTTGAGGCCAACCAAACAATAGATGAAAATCCACTCTGTCTCAGTCCCCAAAATCAAACAACAGATTGGCAGATTATGAAGTCTCTCTTCCCTCCCCCTAAAATACAACCTACTGACCTTAATGAAAATAACTGGTTGGTTGTGAATCTAATGTGATTATGTGTTTTATTTAGGTTATAAGGTCCTGTGTGAAATGGTTTACATTCACTTGCTCCATAGAGACCTGTATGTATATGTGCCAAAGAAAGTTTCTTTCTCTCCCTCTCTTGCCTTAAAACTTATGTATGGAATAGAACCTTTTCCTAACTTGTATTTTAATATAGGTTTCCCTTCCACAACAACATAGCATTAAACGTTTAGCTTTATTAGTGTGTAGTAGGAATAAGACTAAATTTATTAACTAATCCATGCCATCAACCACTAACATGTATTGTAATTAGGCAGGTTGAGATCATTTTATGTTTTTTCTTCATTCTTTTTTTTTCTAGGTAGGAGTGTGGAAGACAAAAATCACACTTTAAGTAATATTGGGCTTAAAGTTTATTAGGTCCTCTACTTTTTTTTTTTTAATGAGCTGGCATATAACCATATCACCGCCCCTGCCTCCATATCTTATATTTTTACATTCAAAATTTTGGAAACTCAAAATAAGACACCACATTTGCCCTATTAAAAATAATCTTAAGTTCCAACCATTTTTCTAGCACTTTAGTATCATTTTTGGTAAATAGTGACAATATAGTATATTATTTTTCCTCCCAATTTCTATTCATCCTCAGATTCTATAATCATGCTCTCTATACTTGAATCCAAATCCATTAAACAAAGTTTGAATAGAAAGAGGCAAAGAAAGGACCCAAATAACATTATACCAGATTTATACCAAAGCAATAATCAACCAGTTTTGACTATATTCTAATGATTTTTTTGGATTTAGTTAACAAATTATAAATCTATCTATCCCAGACATATCATGAGAACTTTATAAAATGGTGTTCAAATATCTCAATCTGTTTTCCATCTATATATATATACACATGTGTGATACTATAAGTGTATATATCTCTTATATATGTATATATGTATATATGTGTGTGTATATATGTATATCCTTAATATGAGTTTAACAATGTTATCAAGCACACAAGCAAATAATGGTATTTTTAATGACCTCAGGGAATGACAGAATTCAAAATGTTTCATACGATTATTTTTGTATGCCTCCAAAGAACCACAGAAGTTAAAAAATGGATTGCAATAATTATGTATTTCAGCAGAATATAGCTATCAAGTGGTCATTCAGTCTTGAAGATCTCCAGTGACATGGAAGTCATTTATTCTGGTTACCCTTTTCTACCTCTAGGAATTTTTGCTTACATATAGCCCAAATTTTAACTCATGCCATATCTATTCATTTTTCTAAGTTCCAGCTTTCAAAGCTGAGCAGAATAATTCTACTGTATTTCACCACATAATTGTTGCTATTGCATAATTGTTGTACCTTGCTCTTTCAGTCCCCAAATCACTTTAACAGTTTTCATCGCATACATGGTATAATTCTGTTCATCATGCCACTTAAAGGGTAAAAGAGCAGAAATATATTCACCAGTGGCATATGGATCCATGTTTATCTCTCACACATTACAAACCATGAACTTAGAATATTCAGCACATGCACATTGTCAATATTCATCCTTAAACTTTTATTCATGAGCATTCCATGCATGCTAATCTTGAACCAAAGACAGTTTAGTAAATTATTTGGGGCAGCTAGATGGCATAGTGAATAGAGCACTGGCCCTGGAGTCAGGAGGACCTAAGTTCAAATCCAGCCTCAGACACTTAACACAAAATTAGCCATGTGACCTTGGGCAAGTCACTTAACCCAATTGCCCTACCTTCCCCTTTCCAAAAGAAAAGAAAAAAATATATAAATTATTTTTAAGTAATACCTGGAAAATTTCTTATAAAAGTCACATTATGATCACACCACACTTTTTTGCAAAAAATATGACGTAAAATCTGTGATGATTATGTGGAGAAATACTGTATTTCCTCTTCCACGTGACATTCTTTCAAATATTAAAGACAGCTATAATCCCACACCCCAAGTCTTCTCAAATTAAACACCCTCAATTCCTTTAAGCAATCCTCATATAGCATGAGCTACAATTCTTTCATCACTTTTGTTACCTTCCTCTGTATGTTTTCCAGATTATCAATACTCTTTCTAAAATATGACACCCACAGCTGAGCGCAATGCTACAGATACACTCTAATCACAGCAAGGTACCATGGAATTATTCCATCCTGTTTCCTGGATGCTACTGCTCTTAAAATAGTCAGTGATTGCTTTAGCTTCTTAGCTATCTCACTACACTATGAACTCATACTGAGACTGGAATTTACTAAAATCCCTATATCATTTAACCATGCTTTGTTTTCAGTTTATCTATTGTTTCTCTGCTATAGCATTCTTATAAACCTAGTACTTCAATCTTCCTCAAAACTGCCCCTTGTGATCTGTGTGTCTTCATGACAATCTTCTGTATGTCCCAGAATCCCTGGGTACCAATGATACAGAGAAATCCTGAGATGAATCAGTACATTATACAAAGGATGTGATTTCTTATGCGTATTTCCTGAACTGAATTATATATCTTGACTTATTTTAAGCCCAAATTTGAAAAATCAAGGTATTTTAATTTTTGTGCTCAAGCACATTGATGCTGCTGAAATGGGTGCTAATCCCCAAAGCCAACTATGATGTTTTTATCCACTAGCTCCATAATAATTTTCTAATCAAAGCGTGAGTGTCAGAATATGCAAAATACTGAAGTGGTTGTTAAGGTGCAGATCTATACAAGAGACTATAAAGTATACTCCATGCTGAAGAAGTCTTTTCACAGTAAAGACTGATATCGATTTATTTCAAAAAAAAGTATTCCTATCTTAAAAATGCAAGTGCCATATTCAAATATCAGAAGGATATTTGAGAACTTCAGATTTGAAATTAAATCCATGGTCTAATCCTGAACTCATCATCTACAGCTAGCTTATAGGTCAGAGACATGAGCAACATGTGGAGAACTTCCTTAAAAGTACTGTGAAAATACCATTTGAAAAAGACTATTTTAAGTTAAGATGAAAAATATTTTAAAGATTATCTTTTGTCTCAAATGAATAATAATAGTATTGCAATAATAATTATTAAACGGCAGTTTTTTGGCTAACTGTGTGACCAGAATGATCAATTTTAATTGTTGCTGTATGTTTTTTTTTAAAAACTTGCATTCTTCTCAAAATGTTGTATGTTCTTCAAAAGGATAAATCATCTTTCAAATACTTTCTCAATAGCATTTTTTTAGTTTTAGAAACATAAAATCTTGAAGACAACATTGCACACAGTCTCTTGAATAAAGGCCTATTGAAATAGAAGAAGCTATCTACAATTTGGTAGGTATTTAGAGAGACTAGACTTATTATTCAGGATTGAATGATAGACAGATATTTTATGGGTAATAATGACAGGAATGTCAAATAAAGGTGAATACACATCATTGCTGGCCTCACCTATCTTTTTTGTTTCTGCTCCTAGATTTATTTATCAAGTAACATTCTGGGAGAGGATTTTTGGGGTGAGCATGGGGCTCAAAATGGGTTTGAGGGGTATAGAATAATAATCAGGGATTAGAGGGGCATTGAAAGGAATTATCTAATAGCAAATCCTATCAATGGGACAAGAAATATTGAGTTTGTGCCAAAAGAAAAGAGATAAAGAAGTCCCTTGGGGTATTTTATAGTTTTTCCCTCTTTTATGGCAAACTTTTCTGACTTATAGCCTAATGGCATTCAGTAAAATAACTTTACCTCTTCCCTGGCAGAAAGAAACCTTGCTTTATGCCAGAAAGAAGGATAAGAATGGAAAGGAATAGGAATTTATATAGTAGCTACTATATACCAGGCACTGTATAATTTACTCCTTTCCTTCCCTTCCCTCCCCTCCCCTCCCCTCCCCTCCTCTCTCCTCCCCTTCCTTTCCCTTCCCTTCCCTTCCCTTCCCTTCCCTTTCCCTTCCTTTTCTTTTCTTTCTTTCATTTCTTTTCTTTTCTTTTCTTTTCTTACTTTCCTTTCCTTTTATTTTCTCCTCTACTTTTCTTTTCCTTTTTTTCTTCTCTTTTCTTGTTTTTTTTTCTTTTCTTCTCTTTCAACACCTTGATCTCATCCAATGGACAGCTAAGTCACAAGTGGATAGGGTTAGATTGCTGGAGCAGGAACCAGGAAGATTCATCTTCCTGAATTCAGATCATGCCTCAGACACTTACTTGCTGTGTGACCTTGTTCAAATCACTTAACCCTGTTTGTCTCAATTTCTTTATCTATAAAATGAGATGGAGAAGGAAATGGTGACCCATTCCAGTATCTTTGCAAAGAAAATCCCAAAATTGGGTCATAAACATCAGATACAACTGAAACAAATGGCTAAATAAAAATAATGGTAGTAGAGATAAGAGTGAATAAAAATCATAAATGAGAAGACGGGTCAAAACACATGTCTCAGCTGTTCCCAAATCATCTTTGAACACCTTTAAATAATACCATTAAACAATTCCTAGATTAGCAGAACCCATGAAAGAATGGGGTGAAATAATTTTGCAGCCAAAACCAATTTAGGTTAGCAGGAAAGGTCTCTTACACTTAGGTGAAAGTGGAGCACAGTTCAGTGTAGGTCACCATTAGAGAATCAGTCTCAGAAATCCAGAGACAGGCCTTGGGAGTCACTGAAACAGCAGCAGTAGTGGCTGATTCCAGAAGTCTCAGTCAACAAATAACGGGAGTCAAACTACTAGGCAGACAAGATTACAGTGACCTCTTTGCTAGCACTGCTGAAGGACTCTTTTGCTTTGTCCATACTCAGATCTGGATCACAATTCTGGGTGGCAATCCCAGGACAATGAAGAGAACTAGCACACTCAGAAGATAGAAAAGTCAAAGTCAATACATGCAAAGCCTCCAAGAAAAATATGAATTGGTCTGAGGCCACAGAAGAGCTCAAAAAAGGATTCTCAAAATCAAATAATAGGCATAGAGGAAAAATTGTGGAGAAAAATGGGAGAGATGCAAGAAAATAATGAAAAAGCAGTAAAAAGTTTGGTAAATGAGACACAAGAAATGCTGCAGAAATTAAGACCTTAAAAACAGGCTAGGCAAAATAGTAAAAGAGACTCCAAAAGACAATGAGAATAACAAAGACTTAAAAATCAAAATTAGTCAAACGGAAAAAGAAGAACAAAAATTCACTGAAGAAGAAGAAAAACATTCCTCAAAAAGTTGAATTTTCCAAGTGGAAAAGGAATTACAGACTCTCACTAAAGAAAATGATTCCTTAAAAATTGGAATTGCGTAAATAGAAGCTAATGACTTTTTATAAGAAATCAAGGGCCAATAAAATGAAAGCAAAAGAATGAAAAAAAAAGAAGACAATGTGAAATGTCTCATTAGAAAAACAACCTTCCTGGAAAATAGGTCAGCAGAGATCATTTAAAAATTATTGGACTACCTGAAAGCCATGCTCAAAAAACGGCCTACACATCATCTTTGAAGAAATCAAGGAAGATTGTCCTGATATTCTAGAACCGAAGTCAAATAAAATTTGAAAGAATCTATCAATCATCTACTGAAAGAGATCCCAAAGTGAAAACTTCCAGGAATGTTAAAGTTAATTCCAGAGTTCCCAGCTCAAGGAGAAAATATTTCAGGCAGCCAGAAGAAACAAGTAAAGTGTCATGGAGCCACAGTCAAGATAACAAAAAAAATTTAGCAACTTCTACATTAAAGGATCAGATAGCTTGGAATATGACATTCTGGTGGGCAAAGGAGCTAGAACTACAAGCAAGAATTACCCATCCAGTAAAATTCAGTAAATCCCTCAGGGTAAAAATGTGTTTTTTTTGTTATTCATGGTTACTCATGGTTATTCAATGAGGACTTTGAAGTATTCTTGATGAAAAGAAAATAGCTGAATAGAAGATTTGATTTTCTAATACAAAACTCAGGAGAAACATTTAATGGCAAATAGGGAATTTAAATCATAAGAGACTTAATAAAATTAACCTATTTATATTCCTACATGGAAACTTGGTACTTGTAAGGAAAGAAATTTCTCATTATTACGGTAGTTTAAAGGACTATATGTAGACAGAGGTCACAGGTGTGAGGTAAATATGAAGGGATGATGGCTAAAAAAATAACATTAAGGAGTGAGAGAGAAATGTACTTGGAGAAAGAGAAAGGGAGAGGTAAAGTAGGTAAATTATCTCACATAAAAAAGGTAGGAAAATGCTTTTCCAGCAGAGGGAAAGAGGGACTGTTGGGACTGTGTGAACATTACTCTCATCAGAACTAGCTCAAAGATGAAATAAGACACATTCAACTGGATATAGAAATCTATCTTACCCTAAAGTAAATTGGAAGGGAAGGGGCAAAAAGGGATAGAGAGCAGTGATAGAAGGGAGGGCAGATTGGAGGAGGAGGTAGTCAAAAGCAAAAACCTTTTGAGGATGGACAGCGTGAAAGGAGAGAGAGAATAGAATAAACAAGGGGGCTAGATAGGATATAGGGAAAAATAGTTGGCAATACTAATTGTAAAAAGAATTAAACTAATTTCTCTGATAATGGCCTTATTTCTTAATTATATAGATAACCAAATAAAATTCATAAAAATAAGAGCCACTTCACAATTGATAAATGAACAAAAGATGTAAAGAGTTTTCAGATGAAGTAATCAAAGATCTCTATAGGCATGTAAATATACACACACATACACATACATACACAAATACATGCATGTGTGTGTATATATTTTATATACATATATACATATACTTATATGTATGTGTGTGTATATATATTCTATCTCACTATTGATTGAAGAAATGAAAATAAAAACAGTTAAAAGTGCTGACTCATACCTATTGGATTGTTTAATGGAACAAAAAAGGAAAATGGTAAATGATAGAGGGGATGTGGGGAAAACAGGACATTAATGAAATTTCGGTGGATTTGTTATCTAATTCCACTATTCTGTAGAGCAATTTGGAATTATGGCCAAAGAGCTATAAAAATATACATACCCTTTGATTTAGGAAAACCACTTGTAAGTTTGTATTCCAAATGAGATTTTTTTTAAAAGTGAAAAAGGACTTTTATGTACAAAAATATTTATATTGGACCTTTTCTAGGGGGAAAGGAATTAGAAATTGAAAGGAAGCCCATCAATTGGAGAATAGCTTTAAAAATATGGGATGCAATTATATTGGAATACTATGATGAGCAAGATTCTCTAAGAAAAACTTGGAAAGATGCACAGGAGCTGATGCAAAGTGAAATGGTCTACAATGCAACAGTTGTATTATAAGATGATTAGCTGCTAACAGTTTAGTTATTCTTTTCAATACGATGATCTGAAAGAACTCTGAAAGACTTACCACAAAAAATGATATCCATGGCCAGAGAAAGAACTGATGGTGTCTGAATACAGATTGAAGCATACTTTTTTTTTAATTTCATTTTTCTTGAGTTTTTTTGTTCTGTATTTTCTTCCACAATATGATTATATGGAAATGTGTTGCATGTCCACACATTTATAACCTATATCAAATTGCTTTACTTTCTCAATGAGAGGGTTTGGGAATAGAGAGGAAGGCAGGTAATTTGGAACTCAAAGTTTAAAAAAAATGTTAAAATTGGTTTTACAAGTAACTGAAAAGTTAATTAAACTAGAAAAAATAAATAAAAAATAATCTCAGATATATCAGAACAAGAGGGCAAAGTGAAAAGATAAATGATACAACTCTCAATCAATCCCCACAAAAAAGGTAAAGTGCTAGCATGCTAATAACTAAATTCCAAAGTTTTCACATTGAATAAAATGTGTCATAAGAATCTAGAAAGATTGATTACATTAAATTGAAAAGTTTCTGTACAAACAAAGACAATGCAACCAAGATTAAGAGGGAAGTGGGAAATTGAGAAAGAATATTTACACCCAGCGTCTTTGATAAAGGCTAAAATATGCAGGGAATTGAATATAATTTGTAAGAATACAAGTCATTCCCCAAGTGATAAATGGTCAAAGGATATGAACAGGCAATTTTCAGCAGCAGAAATTAAAGTTATCTTTCAGCATAAGGAAAAATGCTCTAAATCACTATTGATTTGAGAAATGCAAATCAAAACAACTTTGAGGTAATACATCTCACCAGTTAGAGTGGCTAAGATGACAAAAACGGGAAAATGACAAGTGCTGGAGGGGATGTGGAAAAATTGGAACACTAATGCACTGTTAGTGGAGCTATGAACTGATACAACAATTCTGGAGAGCAATCTGTAACTATGTGTGAAAAGGCTATAAATAGTTGCATACTTTTTGAGCCAGAAATACTACTTTTAGGGTTGTATCCCAAAGAGATCATAGCAGTGGAAAAAGGACCCAAATATACAAAAATATTTATCACAGCTCTCTTTGTGGTGGAAAAAAAATGGAAATTTAGGGGATGCCCATGAATTGGGGAATGGCTGAACAAGTTGTGGTATATGAATGTAATGGAATACTATTGTGCTATAAGAAATGAGAAGGAGATGGATTTCATAATTACCTGGAGAGACTTATACAAATTAATGCTAAGTGAGAAGACCAGAACCAGGAAAAATATGTTCACAATCACAAACACATTATATGTTTGACAACCAACCTTGATAAACTCAGCAACACACACAGCTATAAGACAACTCTACAAGTCTCAGGATGGGAGGAGATATCTATATTAAGAGAAAGATCTAGAGGGACTAGAGTTTGAATGGAGACTGAAGCAATGGATGCTATCATTCTTTTTCATGTTTGGTTTTGTTTCTTTTTTTTCCCATTTTTCAAACCATTGGTTACAACTCTTCTATACAACCAGACTATTGTACAACGTGAAAATATTTGCATGCCACCATGGTGGGGGGAAGGGAGGGGATAAAATTTGAAACTCAAAGGATTGTGGAACTGAGTCTTGTAAACTAAAAGTAAATAAACAAATCAATGAAAAAATAATCTATAAAGATTGAGTTTAAGTACTAGGGAAGTACAGCAATCATGCCACAACATATCTCAGCTTCTACGATGGATGAGAGGAGACCTTACAATATTGTCTTTTTATTTATTTTGTTAAAATTTTTCCCAATTACATATTTTTGGCGATTTTTAAATTTGTTTTATTGTTTATATCATTCATTTCCATGAGATTTTTGAGTTGCAAATTTTCTACCAGTCCTTCCCCAACCCTGAACACCAAACCAGCAATCCCACTGTAAAGCCCCTCTCCCGATCTGCTTTCCTTGTGCCCTCCTCCAACATCTCTTTAACCTTCTGGTAGGGCAGGGACAGTCTCCCTACCCCAGTCCCTGCACATCT
>JAQQSW010004619.1:0-14397 GCA_028646575.1 Pseudocheirus occidentalis | reverse complement strand
ACAGGATTCAGCAAGGGAAAGATGACAGTGTGAAAAAGGGCAACCACTTTGTCAGCTGGGAAGGACCTAAAAGGGCGGGTGTAAATAAAGATGGCAGGTCCAAACATTAGAAACACAATAATAACATGGGTGGTACAAGTGGACAAAGCCTTGCTCTTCCCCTCTGAAGAAGATCCTCTAACCCTAAAGAGGATGACTGCATAAGATGTCAGCAAACCCAGGAAACATAGCAGGGTAAGCAGTCCACTGTTGGACACCATTAGGAGTTCTACCACAAAGGTGTCAGTGCAGGCCAGCTTGATGATCTGTGGGACATCACAGAAGAAGTTGTCCAGCTGGTTTGGGCCACAGAAAGGAAGACGGACAATGAGAGCCACCTGCACAATGGAGTGGGCAAAACCCCCAACCCACAGGGCTAGCAACAACACATAGCAAATTTGGCGGTTCATGAGGGTTACATAGTGTAAGGGTTGGCAGATTGCAATATAGCGGTCAAAGGCCATCACCACAAGGAGGAACATCTCACCTGCTCCAAGAAAGTGCAAGAAGAAGAGCTGAGTGATGCACCCTTGATAAGAGATGGTCTTCTTCTCATACAAGAAATCTATGAGCATCTTGGGGGCTACAATGAAAGAATAAGAAGCATCCAAGAAAGCCAGATTCCCCAGGAAGAAATACAGAGGTGCTGTGAGAGCAGGATCTGATCTGATGGTGACGATGATAAGAATGTTCCCAGGAAGTACGATTATGTAGAATGAGAAGATTAATATAAAGACTAAGAGTTGAATTTCTGGAGATTTTGTTAGACCCAAAAGGGTGAATTCAGTCACTGTGCTGTTCTGTTCCATCTGTTCAACCTGGGGAATATTGTGGAATGAAAAACCATTGCAGTTATTTCAGACCCCTTCTCTAACACTAGAATTATTCAGCAAGCCTGCTCTACCACCCTTGTTCCCAACTCATAAATCCCTCTGTCTTCCATTTCCTAATGATCAGAGTTAGAAACAATGAGTTGACTTTAGAAAGACTAAATAGCAATTCCCTAACAGAACTGCCCAAACATATAGTAGTTTGTTTAGCCAAATAGTGACTTTGCTTCCACTTAAAGTCCTGAAGAAGAAAATGGACAAACACTTGTTGGAGACATTGTAATGAGGGTCACTCATTAGATACAAGTCAGTCCTGATGACCTCCAAGGCTCTTTCAAATTCTGAGATTCTGTGATCATACCCATCACATACCTTTCCAGAATCTGTCCTTCTCTCTATTTACTCCTTTATCCACCAACCAAGTTCATTCTTTGATTTGTTCACACCTATGGAGACTAGAATGCCCATGTCCTAGTACTTGCACTAGCTGAGTAAAAGCTCCCAGTTAATTCTAAATTTGACTTCCTTTTTCAAGTCTAGTTTTTGCTGGTGCCTTGTGTCTACTGCTCAGTTGACATACCTAGATTCTGATGTCCTCCTTAGCCCCAGGTTCCTGAATTGTATGGTTAGGTCCTTTACTTCTTATCTGAGATATCCTTTACTGTCTATATATCGTCCTTGGACCCTGAACATCTACCTAAACTTTTACTGAATGAAAGGACATGGATTCAAACTCTACTTTTCCTACTTGATATCAGTGTGATTTGAGGACATTGACTTAGCCTTTCTTGCCTGAGGCTTCCCCATATGTAAATTAAAGTAGCTGAACTGCTTGATTTTGAAGGTCTCTTCCATCTCTAAATGCAATTTTCTTAAGATGTCTTTTGAAAGGAACAAAGAATAATAGGGGAAATACTGAATTTAGAGATAGTAAACTTTAGGTTTGATCATATAGATAGGTAATGTAGGAAGAACATAGACATTGAGTGTCTTTGTTTAAAATGACAACTCCATCCTTATCTGCTGCTCTACTCAATTCTTACTATTTCATCTAGTATGTTTAGACTTTAAAACAGTATTGCTACTATATCTTCTGTGTGGGGTTTAGAAAGTAACTTAGTCTAAACTTGAAGACCTCAAATTATTGGTGGGACAGTCTGGTATTAGATATGGCTTATGACATATGTTCCAAATCACTTTTAACAGATTGCGCTTATGTTCTCTTCTTGTTCCATTCCATGGCACATATATAACTTTACATGTTCGTGGGAGTCGAGAAATGGGACTGGGATTCCAAAGGTCAATGATGGAAACTTGTAATGGAATATGGACAAATGATAAAGCCATTTAAAAGTATGCCTGGAAAATCTTCATAAAACATTGACATTGTAACAAAATTAATTAGAACAAAAACATTTGGATGGCAGCATAATGTAGTGAATAACGGTGGAATGGAACCCTGGAATCAGAGTCAGTGGTGTAAAGATTTTTTTTCAAGTTCTGCCTCTTCCAACCACTTAATCCCTCGCCTGCAGGCAACTCTCTAAGACTTAAAGATGAATTGTTGATCTGCATTGGTGATGTTTGCATGCTGTTGAGTTCCCTCACCTAAGAAGGAAGAGATACCAGAGGCTAACTAGCACAATCCTGCATTTTACAGATGAAGAAACTGTGGTCTAATGAGCACATGATTTGTCCATTCTCACAAACAGTAAGGGTTGGAAGAGTAATGGATAAAATCAAGTCTAGACAAAAAACAAAGCCACTCCCAACCTCATTTCAAATAGCCTTTCAAGGCTGACAAAGTACCTTCCTCATAACAATCCAGAGGAGATAATTAGGAATCATTGTGGTACAGTGGAGTATTAGAGTTGAAATCCTGCCTTTGCCACATATCTATGATTCTTTGGGGAAATCATTTAATTTCTCTCACTCTCAGCTACCCCAACAATAAAATGAAAGAGTTGGACAAAAGTGCTATTTAAGGTCCCTTCTATCTCTGATTCTATAAATTATCGTGCCCAATTTATGGATAAGGAAATGGAAGTTCCAGAAGCTAAGGGGGCAGGGTGGGATGAGGGGACAGTTTACATTCCTTTCCATGTTCCTTACTCTACTGTCTTGTCAGGATGCTCACAGTGAGAATTACCCTGGAGACCCAGTGGAAGAAAATGATCAGATTTAGGCTCTGGATTCATGGGACTGAGTTATATTGCTGATTGTGTCTTTCCCCTTTTAAAAGACAAACCCATCAATCTCTGCAGAATTGAAGAAGGGACTTTATTCCTCTTACTTCACCCAGTCACTTGTCCTGGGGCAGATTTGTGTCTAGAAAAGATCTCACATTGGCTCTGATACACACCAGTTGCTAAAGATGCTAGGGGAGCCATGGATACAATTAATGAGAGAATACAAGTTTATTAGGTGAAGCTGCTACTTTGATTTAAATTAAATTTGCTTAGGTTGAAAGCCCAGCCAAGTATTGGTTTCACTGAGCTATAAACGACTCTTACTTTGGTACCAGAGTAGAAGTGGAAAGGAAACTCTTGTAGCTTTCATATTGATGTCAAAGATTTTTATGGTTTTTAGAAAGTTCACTGGTGTTTGCTGTTTTCAAATGACTGAATATAAGATACTGGGTCTGGGTTGGGGACATCATTCCTGCACCTGATCATCCTTTTCTTCCTTCTCTCTCAACTCCAGAGGCTGAGATTTCCTGGGGATACTGAGACAGCAAGGGAAAGATGACTTGATAGCTTATTCTTGGGTTTCCAGAAAGAGAAATCCTTTTGGTGAAGGGAGGGGAGCTAGAGACCCAGATCCAAAATTCCATTCCACATTGTTAGTGGGAGGGTTGTGGTGGGAGAGTGGGGTTGGGTTGTTGAAAGTCTTTTAGGATAACTTTCTTCAGATAATCTGTTGTCCATATGGTTGGTTATGATATCTTCCCATTTCCCTGCCACAGCATCTCACCATGGAGAAGAAATCTAAAGTTGGTGGGGGGGAAGGTCTCTGTCCCTGGCATTAAGAACCCACCTTCTTAGCCATTCTCATTTCCAATTAATAGTTCCCCAGCAAAGAGTGACTTAAATAACCAGCACTTTATATCATGGAAGTAAAGGCCACTGGAAACAGAGATGACTCTGTTTTGAGAGCTGGTTGGAGAAAAGAAACAGCTGCTTTTTAGAGGAACAAAAATGAACGATACAGAGAAATTTACCACTGGGACCTCTGGCATCAGTGGCCTGGAAACAGACCTCTGTTTGTAGAAATTTTGGCAAGGGATCACATCATTAGCTGAGTCATTGCCCATTGGACATCCTGATTCTGTTAACTCTGATCAGTGCTTTTGTGTTTCCTCAATTACCTCCAAAACCATTGAATATGTGTGTGTGTGTCTCTGTGAGCCTTTTTTTTCTTTTTGCATCTCCTTGAGTAGCATTATTGCATGTATAATTATCTGTTGATATCAACACAGAGATTTGGAACTGAAATTTAGAAATCTAAATACTATATCTTCTTTTCTATCATTGTAATATGTGTGTGAACCTGTACTTCCATGATGTGGGGAAATTGATTCTGCCAAGTAATGATAATAATAATAAATGCTAATAATAATACTGTTATCACCTACAAATTAGGATTCTAAAGAGGAATTCTGGGTAAAGGAAAGTGAAGATGAAGCAAGATTGTGCACAAATTCAACATATGAATTCATGTTAACTGAAAATCTTAATTCCTTCCTGTTGGGGAGATAAGACATAACATTGTACTTTTCCTTTTTAAAGAGCTAATGTTTCATTCAGTGAACATTCCACATGTATGTACTCAGAATAGCATGAGTTACTTTCACTTTTGAAATAACATGTATGTATATTATATATAACAATATACTATAGCACTAGGAGGGGATTATATAACAAGCAACATCTTAGAACTCTATGACAGATATTCTTTTATTTCTATTCGACTGAAATTTAAAAAAAAGAATCTAAGAGATTTGTCTTAGTCACATAGCTAATAAATATCTAAATTAGAAAGCACATAGATCCCCCAGCTGCAGATAGACCACTGTTTTCACCACTCTACATCTCCTCCTTGTTCCTTACCTCCATTACTTATATCTGTCCCTCTCTCTTACCAGGTAGATGGTTCAAAGGGAGCTGATATTTATAACCCGACGTGAAGAGTGATATTCTGAAGTAATAAAAGAGGAATTCCAATCATAAGCATTGTCACAAAGGTGTGATGTCTCTCCTGCTACACCAGAGAGTTAGAGAAGATCAGACTAAGTAGAGGCTTCAGAGATCATGTGGTCCACCTGCTCACTTCACAAATCAGGAGAGTGATGTTGAACAGGACATCTCTGAAGAGGATAGAGACCTAGTGGAAACTGAACTTCTAAGGATGCAAAGCTAATCTCAGTCCCTGGAAACTGAATGTGTCATCCCTCCTCTATTCCTGATTTGTGTTCATTAAGTTACATTCCTTTTACTCTAACGTCCCTTTGACTCAATTCTTGTATCCCTTCACACATTAATATTAACATTTTTATGGATATGGATGTGTTACGTGCAGGGACAGGTGTGTAAGTCCCTGTGGATCAAAGAGAACTGCTCCCTATAATTTGGTTCCAAGGATGGTTGAACAAACTCCAAGTCCATTATCCCCAGGTATGCTTATCATACAGAAATTGCTTTTCTTCTGTGGCTAAATCAAGGCAGAAATGTTATGATGGTGTTCATAGAGAAGAAAACCTACAGATTAGCTGCTGCCACACTACTACTATTGACACCCATTTTGCTACCACTGTTTTTTTTCTTTGGTTTGCTTGTTTTGTTTTGTTATAGTGGTGGTGGTGGTGGTGGTGGTGGTGGTGGCTGAATAAGCCCCGGAGTTAGAGTCAGGCTTGGATTCAAGTCTGGACTCAGATGCTGAATAGCTATGTCACCATGGGTAAGTCCCATCTCTCTGAACCTCAGTTTCCTCCCATGTAAAATGAGAAAAATCACTTATGAGTTTCTTGTCAGGAAATTGCTTTGTAAACCTTCAAGCTCTCTATAAATATCAGATATACTGTTTTCTTTCCTACAACCACTCACTCCTCCCTACTGTCTAAGTACTCCCTCCTACCCATTATCACTACATGTTTCTCTTCCTTTTTACTCCATTCTTCATTACTCAGCTTTTTCTGACTTTTCTCCGTTCGTTTTAAAATCAATTTTTTTATTCTATTGGTATCTCAATAAAAGGCTGATCTTTCTTCCCATTCACTTTACAATGAGTTTTTTCCCCTGTTTTTGTTTCCCAACCTTTGTTAAGTATGGTAGATTAATCAAAGAAAACTTTTCCCCAGTTAAATTGTCTAGAGACTCAAAAAGTTTAAGAAATATTCTTTTCTATTATACTTTCATTTCAAGATAGCTCATTCTTAATCTCTCTGAATCTCAGTTGTTTTTTTTTAAATCTCTGTAAAATCCACGTACTACTTTTTACACATGGCTGTTGGAAGTCTCATATAAGATGATATGTCTAATGATTAAAGTGCAAAGTCTCATTTTTTTGTGTGTTGCCCTCTCTGCCCCTGGTACCTCTCCTCTTCAATTCATCTTCAGTTCTTTCACCATCTTCTTCCTATCAAAAGATACTGAAGAATAGTATCATATGTTAATTATTTACTCTTTGATATGAATTGGCACATGCTGCCTCTTTCCAAAGTATTTACATTTGGAGTCTTACGTATAATTGTAGGATGAAAGATTTTCACCTCTAGAAAAGAAATCCTAAGCATCTGGAGAAGATGTGAGGTAGACAGTTGACAGAAATGGGATATCTGGAAGGGGCCCCTAAAACCACACCTTATTCTCAGTCACTTACTTAATCATTCAGAAGACTTTTCCTGCAATAACTCTGACCTCCATTCTAATGCATCTTAAGTCAACAAATATCCCCTCATACAGCCCTTTCAAATTCAACCACTTTGGTTATTGACTCTTCCTATCCCCCAGTTTTATTTTCATATGGATAATCAGAAATTTCACACCTTTCTGAGTCTCCTAGTCTCTTCATATAGAAATTATCAGCCCTGTTCTGAAGACATGGCAGTGATCCCACGCTGCTCAACCATGAGTTTGCTTTCAAATATTTGTTTTACTTTTGTGCCTCTCCTTAGATTCCTAAATCCACTTTACTTACTTGTGACGTGATGGAGAATGTGCTTTGGGTGTCTGGGGATAAATCAACCCTGAATAATACTTGCAATGGGAGTTATTAGAATGACAGTTTGAGCTCCATTAGAGAAAGACTTAGACCAGATCTTTGTAAGGAATATGTACTTTTTGAAATGCCTCATAGTATCCCATTGGGTCAGCCTTTTTTTACATTTAATATTTCATCAGTGAATGGAATAATGATATGGCAAGCACACTTTCTCAACTTGGAAATGACAATGAGTTAAGTCCCTAACTTCTTTGAACACTAAAATAATTAAGTATGTTTACAAAATAATGGTTTATAATAGCATGACAACAATGGTATTATGAAATCAAATAAGAAGTAAAACACGTACATAAAGGCTATTGAGAGACACACACACATACACATAGAAAATATTGCAAAGACAAAAACAGATATGTGATCTTGGACAAGTCATTTAATCTCTTTGACCTTCACTTCCTCTATAAAATATGGATGATGATATCTGTCTTATTCAGTTTCTGTGATTGTCAAATATGACAATGTATCTGACAGTTCATTGGAAATTGTCAAATTATTCCAAATTTCATCAGGTTGGGGTCATTAAGGTGATTATTTTCCAATTACCATGTCCTCTTTACAAAAATAACTTTTGCTGTTAAAGTTCAAATTTCATCCGATGTCAAGATTAGGCATCTAAGGTTAGTCTAATGTTAAAAACAGAAAAAAAATTCAGTGTTAATAATAATAATAACAGTAATAGTTAACATTTGTATCTTCTATGTATATATGTATATATATATATACATAATATTATGAATTATATCACTAAGTTGAAAGAATGAAAACTAGCAATTGGCCTTTGAAATGATGATACAACAGACATCCAATTAGAGATGGTCAAAGGCTCTTGAAGATGTGTGTTTGAGACTCAGAATAGAAATCATAATTGAAAACCACAGCCTCCTGGATTTAAGGGTTGCAAGAACCAAAATAATCATAAGTGAAGTTTTTGCTTGATGCCTGGCTTTTCTTCACTTGTAGGGACATTTTCCCTGAAATTATTGCCATGACGCTTCATTCTTTCATGGAAAGACTTCGAGTTTTGAAAGATTTTTCTAGTAGAGTGCATACTCGGGCAGATCATGTTAAGTTAGAAATCCAGAAAAGCTCTGAATGCAGTCCCTGTGATACATTGTGTCTGCTTTCTGCAAATCAGCCTGGTGAAACATGGAAACATGCCTCTGAAGGTCATTCTTAAAGTTTCTAAAGCCTTTGACATGTTTTATCTCGTTTGATCCATACTATAGTCTTGTGAAACATATGAAAAATGTGCTACAAATATTTTTTGAGGGAGGAATAGGGACATCAAAGCTATGATCTGATGCCAATGAAGATTAGCATCTGTTCTTCAACATATGATCTTGGAGAGTTAATTAGGGGTACAAGAAGTTAAATGACTTTTCCCAGGTCATAAAATAAACATATCAAAGGCAGAGCTTGTACACAGGCCTTCCTAAGTGAGATGTGATGTCAACTCTTTATCCACTCTACCATGCACGTAAAATAGTATAGGTATGATTATTATTTCCATTTTATAGATGAGAAAACTGAGTATCACAGAGTTCAATTGACTTGCCTATGATCATATAGCTAGTAAATATCAGAGGGAGAATTCAGATAATATTGATAATATTAAGCCCACCCATCTATTCACAAGATCTTACTGAAATAATTAACAAATGTGATTGCTGAGATGCTTCCAGGATCTTTGAAACATAGTTGAGAATGAATTTAATACAAGATTCAAGAAGAGCAAATAACCTGATTTTTAAAATGCAGACAGTGGAGTCATTATATGATATTTCTTTCCTAGAAAAACTCTAGAATGTTCTGTTGAAGCAGTATTAACTGAAAATTTGAAAAAGGAAGTGATGATCACAAAGAGTCAATGTGGTCAGAAAAAACAGTTTTTCACAGAATAGGCTCGTTTCTCTTTTTTCCCCCCCATCAGATTACAAGACTGGTAGAACAAGAGAATGACAGAAGTACTTAGAAATCTTTTTCCAAAATATATAATCATTCATGCTATTCTTGTGCAAAAAGATGCAGAGATGTGGAATATATCCTAGAACTTGTATTGGGCTACAGAACTGTTTGAATGACTAACACCAAAGTAGAGTCAGTAATAGCGCAATGTCCACTTGGAAGGAAGTCTATAGTAGAGTGTCCTAGAGAACTATCCTTGATCATGTGCCGTTTAATATTTTTATCCATGATGTGAATAAAAGTATAGATTGCATGCTTATCAGATCTGTGGGTGACAATTCTGTGTGAATCTTAACTAGTATACTGTAAGACGGTCAAGATTCAAAAATGTCAAGAGTCTAGAAACTTGATTAAAATTTTTAAAACTATGAATTTTAATACAGTCAAATATAAAACTTTATATGAATTCAAAAAATGAACTTTACAAGTCAAAGGTGGATAAGATGCTGGCTAATTAAAATCCATCTAAGATCTGGAGTTTTAGTGGACAGAATGCTTGATATGAACCAAAAAGCATGATATGGCAGCTGAAAAAGGTTAATTCAACCAGAAGCTAGATTCAGAAACACTTAATGCTTAGTATGAAAAGTTGATCATCCAGTTTACTCTGGACAATAAAATTTCTACATAAAATTGGAGGGAAATGAAATATGTTCTTTCATAAGGCAAACCTTCTTAAGGATGATTGAATGATTCAGTTGATTTAATGACTGAGTTACTAAGTGATTGATTGACTAAATGATTGTACTTTGTTCAAAACTATGTGACCACTGTGGTGAAAACTATGTGGCCATTTTAATGATAAATTGATATGAATGCTGTATCTTGATTTTCTGTGAATGTTTTGCTCTGATTTGTTATTGAATAGAGTGTTCACTCTATTATGTAATCAGAATCTTAAAAGCTGTTCACAGCAGCCATCCTCTGGAAAGCTGCTCATGCTTGGCTTTGTAAGAGCATGGGACTGGAATCATCAGAATGGAATCAGGAACTTCAGAGTTCAAATCCAGCATCAGACACTTACTAGCTGTGTGACATTAGGCAAGCCATTTAACTCTACTTGCTTCTATTTCCTTTTCTGTAAAATCAGCTGGAGAAAGAAATTTCAAACCACTTCTGTATCCTTGCCAAGAGAACCTCAAAAGGGGTCACAAAGAGACATGGCTGACAGTGACCAAACAACAACATTAGATATGGACAAGCCTTTAAGTTCTAGCTCTGCTACTCACCATAGGTATGGCCTTAGGTAAGTAACTTTATCTCACTGGACCTTTTTCCTCATCTATAACATGTGGAGTTCATGAGAGAGCACATGAGAATTACAGGGGAGATAGTAATGACTGAGCACAAGATACACAAATTACAAATCCTATTTTCTCCCTCTCAATCTACACTAGAAAGGAATGTTTTCTCTGCCCCCCTTCTCCTTCTTACTGACATATTTCTCCAGTACAATTTTGATGTTTGTTTGTTTGTTTTTTTAACATAAAACTGTTCACGGCCAAGGGCTTTGAAGTGTTCTACCTTGTCATGTACTCGGGAAATAGACTCTCCTTTTCACTAATTTATGTACATATTTTCTTTCCTGAATCAAGAAGAAAGAGATTTCGATTCCAACAGGAGTGACTGAAGTTGGGTAAGAAAATGAATGTCTAATTTTAATAGTTTCAAGAGTTGTGATATCCTGAAATTGACTACTCAGGCCATCACTGGGTACTTCTTAGGAAAGTTTTGAAAATAGAAATTCCCTTTCTACCATTCTCCAATACCTTTGGTGCATTGCTTTCTAGAACTAAAGTTCTATATGAAATAAAGTTTTCTGAACTAAAGCAAATTCTTAAATTCACCTCTCTTTCCCCCAACATTTCAGGTCCTATCATCTTCAAGGAGAAAGCTCAATTCTATTAAATCTCACTGTTCTATGTTAAATTTATTTTAATTTTTGATTTGAATATGAGCACATTGAGTATAATGGGTAGTTAAAAGCAGGAAATACAAACTATAACTCTGGGAAAAATGTTGAGATTATTGAGATTTTGTGAACAGTAGGGAATAGCCAATTAAGATATGGATTAAAAACAAATCTGTATTTAAAATGAAATAGGAAGAAAGCATCCTTAAACATACTCAGCAAATTTAGGCAGAGGTGACATATTTCTGACTACTTGTATAATTGTGGTCTTTAAATAAGAAAATAATGGGATCAAGTAACTAAGTAAGTTCAAGAGTCACCTCTGTCCAGGAAGGATTCCCCAGTTGAAAGTGACTTCTCTCTTCTGAAATGTTCTTAGAATATTTTGTCCATATTATATTTTATATAATATTTGTACACAAGAAGGGTCCTTAAAGGCTGCCACTATACTATTGATGTTGCTTTTCTTTTGTTTGAATCCTCAGCACCTACCATAGTATCTTGCATGTGAACATTAATAAATGTTTATTGATTTTAAAATAGCTATAGAGCTGGTGTACAAGCAGTAGAGAAAGGTGAGGGCTGAGTGTAAGGTACTCCTGACACTGAAGAAAACAGAAACCCTAAGTCTTTTGACTCTCTCTAGGTCTTTATTTATTTTTAAATATCTATAAGATGAGATGATTGGATTAGTTGATTTCTAAGGTACTTTAGCTCTAGTAGTCTGTGAGTCTGTAAGTAGGATATAGCTCACCATAAACTCTAACATTCTGACAGAATAAGCTATCTAAGCCTTTTAAAGCTGCTCAGAAATATTAATTTTTAGAATAGGACAAATAAATACAAGTGTTCTTTAAGGGTTAAATATTGTTATATCTTCCCTCTACTTTGTAACATTCACTGAATTCATTTCAGGGAAAAATACTTAGGGCTACCAAACTAGGTAAAATTTATATAACATGTTAAGGCTTAAAATATCTCTGCTTTATATGTAGTGTTCCTTTTGAACTTCACAATAACCTTGTGAAATAGGTGCTATTACTGTTCTCATTTTACAGATAAAGAAACTGAGACTTGGAGAGGCTGAGTAATTTGCCTATGGCCACAGTGTCTGAGACAGAATTCTGGTGTTCCTCATTCCACGTCTAAGGCTCTGTGCACTGCACCAAGCTAGACTGGATGTAAGGGGTAATCTTGCACTTAGAGCAGACTTTTACAAAACTGTGCATGTGAGTATGTATGTGTGTGTGTGTGGGGGGGTGCACACGTGTTTGGGAAGGGCCTTTAAGTTAACAAAATGGAATAGAAAAACATTCATTAAACACTTACTATAAGCCAAGCACGGGGCATGCCAAGGAGAAAAAAACATGGCACTCCATGTTCTCAAGAAGTTCAATTTTTAATTAGGCAAGACAACTCAAACAAGAGGTTTTATATTCAGAACAGATGTAAACATCAGGTGGTTCTTAGGGTGCAATAGCACGGAAGATGGCAATACCCCTGAGTTCAATGGGTTTAACAACAGGGAAGAAGTTAAGGTCATGTTTACAGCAGTATAGATGATGATGCCCAATGTTCTACCATCTTTCCATAAGTATGGTAATTAATAGCTCCCTGTTCATTCAATCAGTGTGAATAATGATGTCCCCAAGCAGCCACTGTTGGCTAGAGGCCTACTATTTATAGTTAAGTAAGGCTCTGGGTTGCCTCTTTTGGTGGGGGTGGAGATTGTGAGATCATGGATCTAGCTAGGAATTGGCATTTTTTGAACACTGATCACTAAACAGAGTTTAGTAGGAACTGGACAAAGGAAATGAAAATAGGAGAGGGAAAAGACACAGCATAAGGTGTTTACTAAATGTTGAGATGACAAAACACCCTTGGCTTCTCTCCATCTAGGGATGTGGGGCACAGCATAAGAGTAAAATACTGACTACGTCATCAGACACATATTTAACACAGTTCCTGACACATATGAGGTACTTCATAAATAATGATTGATTGTTCATCAGTTTTACTTATTGGTTTTCCTTAGTTCCAAATGAGAGTTCAATGAGGGAATTTTATTAAGAAACAACTTTGGTCTAAAAAACAAAAAGCATCAATAAAACATTAATAGCTCTGCTACACACAGCTTAAAAGCTCATTGAATCTAGGCTAAGCCCATCATTTTATAGATCAGAAGCCTGAGATGTGGAGGCCTTGCAAGTCAGCTGCTTGACTTGACCTGTGTCACTACAAGGAGAGCAAGTAGCAGGCCCGGAATCTGAACTTAAACCTTCTGATTCCAAAGATATCATTCCATCTAATGTAAGACACTGATCACTAACCACAGTGAGCTTCATGTTATTCATCTTTATATGTAATTCATCTCTTGATTATAAATCATGTATAAATCAGTAACATATGACAGTCTCATAATGTCCAGTTTATATGAATTTGCAATTGCAGGAAGTTAATCCCTAGGTTACCAATCAGCTGGCACCATTTCGTATCTAATGGCAATAAGAGAATAATAATGGTGAGGAGGAGGAAGAGCAGGAGGACAAATGGCATAGAGCTGTTTTAAAATTTTCAAATTGCTTTGCATGCATTGTTTCATTCGATGCTCAGAACTTCATGTAGAAGATGCTAATGGTTTTATCCTTATATAACAGAGAGGGAATCTAAGGCTCGCAAAAGGTAAATAATTTGTCCATGGTAACAAAGACAGTAACCATGAGAAATTGGATTTGGTCCACAGGTTGTCTTGATAGCAAGCTTACCACTATGTCATGTAAACTTCTACTATGAAGGCTAAGGTAAAAGTTTTAGATAAGATTTTTAAAAGTCTTTTTAAGAATTGCCAAATTCCTACCCAAAACACAGAGTTAAGCACATGCCATACCTATCAAGCAAATTGACTGGTTTCTTTCCCATTCTTCTTTGTACACACCTGTATAAATGTTTTCTGTATTTATTTTGTATTTTATTTATTCTGTATTTATTTATTCTATATTTATTCTGTTATCCTAGCAGGTCAAGCCATGAATACAACATTCTCTAGTATGTGCCAATTTTTCTAACCCTGTGTTTTCCTGTGCATAGTTAGATTTTCTGCACCAAATTAGTAGAGGGCGTAGTGGTTGTGAATGAATCCCAGCAGAAGATACCCTGAATGATGCCCTTTCTTCATTCTGCTCTACACATAACCTGCCTGTTCACCAGCTTCCTCATAGAGGTCTTCACTTCCTGGTTTCTCAGGGTATAAATCACAGGATTCAGCAAGGGAAAGATGACAGTGTGAAAAAGGGCAACCACTTTGTCAGCTGGGAAGGACCTAAAAGGGCGGGTGTAAATAAAGATGGCAGGTCCAAACATTAGAAACACAAT
>JAQQSW010004618.1:0-14398 GCA_028646575.1 Pseudocheirus occidentalis | reverse complement strand
AATTTTTACATTGCATTCTATTTTTTCATTTGTTTGTATCTGTTAAACAGTATGTTGATTTCTCATAAAGTTATTTGCTTCCATTTGCTCCACTCTAACTCTGAAGGAATTATTGTTTTCAGAATGCTTTTGAGATTCTTTTTCCATCTGGCAAATTCAACTTTTTAAAGCATTCTTCTCCTTATTGGCTTTTTGGGCCTCTTTTGCCATTTGAATTAATCTGTTTTTTTAAGGAGTTATTTTCTTCATTCAGATTATTGACTCTCTTTTCATGATTTTCTTGCATCATTGTCATTTCTCTTCCCAATTTTTCCTCCATTTCTCTTATTTGGTTTTCAAAGTCCTTTTTAAGTTGATCTATGGCTTGTAGGCAATTTTCATATTTCTTGGAAATTTTTGGTGTGAGAGTTCTGACTGTGTTGTCTTCCTCCCATTCTATGCTTTGATCCCTTTTGTCCCCCAAAAAAGATTCTAGAGTTCGGTTGCTGTTCTTACTTTGCTTCCTTTTCCTGCTCCTGTTGCCAGTAAATTATTTGTCTTTTTAGCTCTGTGGAACTCTGCTTCCAGAGGGGAAGCTTTGTCCCAAATCGCTGGGGTTTTCAAGCTGCCGGAGCTATTAGGGGCAGTGCTACAGCCCCACCAGTTTTGGCTCACTGAAAATGCACCCCAGGACCACTACCTAAGACCACAATCTGGACCTAGACTGTTCAACACAAGAGCACTTAGCCTCTGAATGACTGCATGGCCCCCCTGCAATCTTTAGGCCGGGAACTCTGAAGCATCTGCCTGGAGGTGGCTGCCGCTTCTGTGGTTCCTTGCCCTGGGGGCAGTTTGGCTGGACTGCTTTTCTCCCCCAAATTTAGCTGAATTCCACTGATCTTTCACTTAGTGCTTATTTCTTCTGGCTTGATAAATCTGGAAACTGCCACAGCTGCCGCTCTCCTTGAGACTCCAGCTGCAGCTCTTCCTCCCTGTCCTGGGGCCAGGTTGCAGTTTCAGGCTGGACTGGTTTCAGCTCCCAGCCTGCTGCAATGAGCACTTTGTGCCGAGCTGCCTTCAGTGAAGGATGTTTTCTGTATTTTTTATGAGTGTTTGGAGCCCTTAAATTTGTTTAGAGTCATATTTTATGGGTATTTGAGGTGGCTAAGTGGGAGCTGCGAGACTCTGCTGCTTCAAACTCTGTTTGCATTTGAAATGACAATGAAGATTGTACTCCCTCAGAATGGCTATTACCTCTTGGCAAACAAGGCAGAATATTTTGTCTCTCCTGAGGGTAAACAAGTATCTATTTGTTCAGATTAAACACTCTGTGTTCTGATTTGATCTTTCATTTCTTTTTATCACCCATTTTGCAAAGTCACCCCAAAAACTTTAATGTTAGAACCAAAAACTTTCCACAGAAACTGCTCACATACAAAGAAATAATGAACTGAGTGTTCAACCTTAGAGAGAGCACCAGATGCTCATACAATTTATATATTAGCCCCTCAGTGAGGCAGGGGAAGAAGCAAGTCACCTGAGGCAAGTCAGTGAATCCCTGTACCTCAGTTACCTTAACTATTGGATGAGAGGACTAGATGGCATGGCCTTTGGGGTCCCCTCCATCTTTGTATCTCTGATGATCTCTTACCCCAGTAAGTCTTTTGCAATTTGCAGGCATAGCAAAGTACCTTTCCTTTGTTCACTGTCCTTTGCTTTTCAAAATGTACTCATATACATTCTTCATTTATTATCACAATAGTCCTTTGAAGAAGATAAAAATAAGTGAGACTTCTATTTTATTCATGAAAAATCAAAACCAGAAAATAAGTGGCTTGAGACAGAACTAGAATCCACTTCTAACTTTTAGTTCAGAGCTTGTTTCACTTTTAGACTTTCCTGTTCCCGATCGCATGGTTCTTAACAAAAAACCCATCTTTGCTTTGTTAATAATAAAGTTAAAGGTTTATTTTAATCAGACATAGATTTCAATGTGTGTGAATGCTTCTGCTTTGCTTGTTATTTCATTACAATGATAAATTGCTGTTATAATATCTCTTATGATTTTGTTTGCTTACGAAGAATGCTTGGAGGGAACAAGATCAAGAGAGAAATGGCATAATGAAATTTAGAAAACTCACTGACAGAGTAATTGTGCACTTGTAAAATTACTAAACTTTAACATCTGTCCTTACTTGAACTCTACAGGTTTATAGGGACAGTTAGGACAAGACCCCATTTCATTATTGAAAGAGTCTCTCTCCATGATGTAGCAATAAATAGCAAATAAAGAGTTTAGGTGGCATTATTGTTCTTGGATGAAAATGCCAATGAGAAATAGGGGTTGGATTATAGGGAAAAGGTTCAAGGTGAAAGAATTTTGGGACTTAAATTAAGTCCCATGAGATAACCCTGCTTTTCCCAAAGGTTAACAGTATGGTAGCATTTGAAACTTCTCTCAGTCCTAAGGAACCCAAAGAGAAAAGATATCTGAGAAAAAGATATCTTGCCTTTTGTATGGATCACATATTTATAAAGGATTTTAAAAAATCCCTTGGAAATTTATATATACATATATACATACATACATACATACATACATACTTATATATATATATGTCTCTCTCTCTCTCTCTCTCTCTCTATATATATATATAAATTCATATTTGGGTATTAAAATATAGTAAGAATAAAAACCTAACTCCATAGTAATAAATTTGATGCTTCTATTGGTTTTAAAAATCCTTATTGATTATGAATGATATACTGTAGCATGAGTTATATAAATAGATTTTATTTGATGGTGAATTTCACAAGTCTCCTATGTCTGATCATGAAGCTCATATTAAAGAAAGGAAAGAGTACTGAAGGAAAAGGCAGATAGGCATTACATGGTGCCAAATGATCTGCACCTGGCTTCTTTGTCATTATGTTCATAACAATGGCAAAGAATACATTTGGATAACAGATTTAGTAACCAATTTCAAAGGCCCCTTCCACCCCTCTTAGTCAGATACTTCAGATATAAACATTATTCCATGGTCACCCACACAATCAGTAGCTTGTAAGGTCACAGCTGCTCCCAAAATGAAATAGTGCAAAGGAGCTCAAAGACCAAAATGTCAATGGTTTGGATTTTTCTGCACACAATTATCCAAAATGTTTAACAAAGACAACACAATAACAGCATAGTAGACTCCTGCAGTACAAACACCACAAAAGACCTAGAGAAAATTTTTCTTCCATGGATATTAGCTACAGGAGAGTTTAAGACTGCATTTTTCTCACCATTAAATGTGATATGTAACATTGGGAATATGATTCAGAATCGACATATCAAGAAATCCATGTTTACAGGGTACTGCATCATTATGATTATATCAAAATTTATTTATCTTTATTTTCTTCAGATGGAAAACACAAGTATTTAAATATAAAAAGCATGATGTGACTTATTTACTGAAGTAGTCTGGATTAGAAGTTTGAACTTGATCTCTAAGTCAGAATGCTATCTATCCAGTGGTTCCCAAAAAGCATGAAGAAGCAGTATGGCATAGTCAAAAGAGCACTGGATTTGAAGTCAGGATGTAAGTTCACATCCTAGTCTGATGCTTACTGGCTATCTAAATAAGTCAGCATTTATTAAAGATCTACAATGGACCAGTCACTGCTAAGCACTGAGCAAGTCAAATAACTTCTCTGAGTCTATTTTCTCATCTGTAAAATGGGGATTTTGGATATCATGATTTCAAATGCCCCTCCCAATGCTAAACAATGATCCTATAAGTATCCTAAGAGCTATTAGTTATAGCCTGAATTTTATTGTTTTAGACTTCTGAATCAGGTACTTTTGCCACATTCTCCCTCCGAAGTGTGAAAGGATCCTCAGTGGGACAAAGGAGGAAGGCAGTGCAGTAGTACAGAACTCTCTATTTTGAGAACTCACAATTAAAATGAGGGCCTCCTTTATCAAGTGTTCCTATCCAGCAATTACAAAGCTGCAGGGAAATTAAAAATTTGGGGGCTCCTGAATCAGGTCAAGTTTCTAGAAAACATGGGGATTTTGTACCAAGTTATACAGAAATACTAAGTATTACAGGGGGAAAAAATTGCATGTGCAGTCTTCAAAATGGCTTTGGAAAAGTTGACCTTCTAATACCAATCATTGGGACCAGAAAGTCTAAAATGAGACATTTGAATAGAATAATTTACTCCATTATATCTTGGAACTAAAATATTCAAGTTCCTGTGCTGTCTTATAAATCCTATGTTAAAAGATCTTATTTCAACATGTAGGCATAACAGTGTGTCCTAGGATATGGTGATATTTTAGAGACTTTGGTCTCAGTTCTAGTATTAATTGTAAATTAATTGTAACTCATCTTCCTGAATTAAAATCTGGTCTCATTTACTAGCTGTGTGACCGTGGGCAAGTCGCTTAACCCTGTTTGACTTAGTTCCCTCATCAGTAAAATGAACTGGAGAAGGAGATGGAAAACCACTCCAGTATCTTTGCCAAGAAAACACCAAATAGGGTGGTGAAGAGTTGGAAATGACTGAAATTGACTAAAAACAACAAATTGTAAGTAGTTAGCTTGACTTTTGTTGTTTATTTCCTACTGCTGAATACGAATTGGGGTGATAACAAGGTTTGTTGTCTGTCAATAAGCATTAATATGGTGTGAATTTGGAATGGATAGAGGTCTGTCTGCACAAATACAGACACAACAGAGAATTATTAACACAGAAGTCTTAAATCATATGACACAATCAGACAACAGCTGAACATGGAACACTGAATTTGGAGTCATAGGACTTCAGTTCCCATCCCAACTTTGCCAGTTATTGCCTGTGTAACATTAGACCAGTTATTATACCTCTCTGGGCTTTAGTTTTCTCATCTATAAAAGTTTGTATGTAGGAGGCTTGAACTAGATGATCTCTGTCCAGTGTAGTCAAACTCAAATAGAAACAGAACCCTGCCAATGCATATTGATATAGAAAACCACAAATTAACATCATCTAAATTGTATTGTGTTTTTATTTAGTTAAACACATCCCAATTGCGTTTTCATCTTGTTCAGGCAGCACTTTGGGGACTTCAAGTCATCAAGCCCCAAGTTTGATACCCCTGACTATGAACCCAAACTGGGTTACAGGACATGTTGGTCTGAAAGAGGGAGCACATGCTATTAAGGTTAGCCTGTAAGCAATGGGAAGTGAATAGTCAAGGGTCATTTTTCTCACAACTCAGACACAAAATCTTACTTCTGTATCACTTACCTATTTCAGTTTTTAGACTTTAAGGAATTTGAATGGATAGGTAGTAGTAGGGATTTGAGTGGGGAGAGGAACCAACTCAGTAGTCTGAGTTCCCAATGAGTGGGGAACACTCTCTGCACCCTCTGTGGAGACTCCTCAGAATGAGAAGGGAGAGAAACTATCTGGAAACCAGAGACAGACTTTTGTAAGACTGGACAAACCTGAGATCCAGGTTTACACAACCTAGGACCCGTTCCCCCCTTACTTGTTGTCACAAGCATTAAGCCCCTTTCAGGAGTTTTAGACCTCTACCCTCATGTACTATACCCTTAAAAGCATTAGGTCCTTTATTAGGAGTTTTTGACCTCCACCCATGCTTGTGAACTTTTCCCCTCCCTTGCTCTGGCCTTTGCCAAATAAGGACATGGATAATACCTTGGCTTCCTGTCCCACCTCCCTGTCAATAGGAGATAGTGGAGGGCTTCTTTGTTATCCACCATTGGGTTAGATTTTGCACCAAAACTGAGAGCCCACCTCCTAGCCAATGGGAGAAGGGACAGATGGGAGAGGGGGCTTGACTGCTTTAGGGTATGAATTCTTGTTCTGTCTTTTGTAACATGCCTCTTCTTCTTGTCCCTGCCATAGAGAGGACAGCCCTTTTTTTGGGTTGGGGGTGGGGGAGAGAATAAAACTTCCTGTTCCTTCCTCAAGATACCTCTGACTTTTGATTTTTCTTAGGTAGGGGATTTTTGGGGTCCTTGTATCCCACACACCAGTACCTGAGAAAATCACTTTATCTGATATTGTCTCTCCTTAATAAATAAGCCCTCCTTTCACACCTGATTCACATTTACTCATAGAAAATAGCACAAACACAAAATTACACAAAATTTAGGTAATTAGGCAAAAAACTCCTTGATATTTTATTGGCTAGGGTCATTGTGGAAAGCTACGTACAGTATAGGCTATATTTTCATTTGTGTGTTGTTTCCTTCCTGTTAGCCCAGGAAGAACCCTATTTTGACCTCTGATCTTGAATTACCATTCTCTTCTTATCAGTATATGTTGGAAGATGGAGAGAAGGGTGAGAATGGTATTCTGTAAAGTTCCCACCCTGGAACTTAATGTGAAGGGAAAGAGGTTCATCCTAGGTACTGGTTTCATGAAGAAGTTACTTAGAGCAAAGAAGGAAGGAAGTAACTGAGAGAACTACAAATTATGATGATGCTGCTGATGAAAATTAATAGTTCTAAAGACGGTGACCAAAGAGGGTTAGGGTTGCTCAAGACCCCAAAATACTAACATGCCGGGTCCTGTGGAAAGAATTCCATTCAAGCCTTCTCAGCCAAAGAAAAAGTTTATTGAAAGTTCAAGTCTGCTATATGGGGTAGACTCTTAAAAAGCCAGTCTATGCTGGGTTGTTCTATGGAGCTTTCACACAGAGCAAATCTGTACTAAGCTATTCTATGGCTCTCTCTCAGAGCAAGTCTCTGCTAGAGCATTGTGTGGCACTCTCCCACCGATGGAGGGAAGATGGAGTTTTATATACAGAGGAATCTAGGGGTGATTTAGAGGAGGAGTTTGGGGAGGGTCTTCAGGAGAAGTCAATGAGGTCAGACTCCAATAATGAGTTTGGGGAGGGTTTTCAGGAGGAGTTAATGAGGTCATTGCAAGAATGGATTGATATCTTGATAGGCTCCATGGTGGGAAGCAGATGGACAATGGAGGGCCAGGCCAGCAACAGCGGTTTGGGCCCAGACACAATGGAATACCCACAGTCTCTGCAATTGCCCCACCAAGTGGGATGATCCAACCAAATCTCAAGGGGCTAGCCCCCAGAGCATGCACCCCAAAGATTCAAGGAGAATTGGTGGGAGGAGGAGGTCCAAGAGCCTACACCTCATCAGTTCTATAGTGTTAGGGTTTTCAAATAGTTCTGCAGTGTTAAGTTTTTCTCATAGCAGCACAGTGAGGTAAGTAGAGTAAATATTATAAATCACATATTACAGAAGAGCAAGTGGGCAAATCTGAGTCCTTTGGCTGTTATCTATGGTGAAGTAAAATCTAAAAGAACTTTCCAACATAACTGAAGTAGCTCATGCAGCTTGTGCCAAGTGTAGACATTGTACACTAAAAACCAGGAACTTTTATTTTTTATCATGATAATATAATAGAAAATAGTTATGCAGCTCACACTCTTGAGTGTACCAACTAAAAATGTACATATTTACCAATAGATTGATTAGAAAATAAAATGGTTGTTGTATATCTTAGTACATTTTTATTTTTTTATTTTTATTTTTTGCTTTTTGGAGGGCAGTTGGGGTTAAATGACTTGCCCAAGGTCACACAAGCTAGTTTTTTGTGTTAAGTGTCTGAGACCGGATTTGAACTCAGGTACTCCTGACTCCAGGGCTGGTGCTCTATTCACTGCGCCACCTAGCTGTCCCCATCTTAGTACATTTTTAGTTGGTACACTCAGAGTGTGAGCTGGACCTGTATACCGCTGTACAGAATTGTCTTCCCTAGCAGTCATGATCACAGTCAGAGTCACAACCTTCCAATAGTTGCATAACTATTTTCTATTATATTATCATGATAAAAAATAAAAGTTCTTGGTTTTGAATGTACAATGTCTACACTTGGCACAAGCTGCTTGAGCTACTTCAGTTATGCTGAAAAGTTCTCCCCTCTCTGTCTCTCTGCCACCCTCCCCTGCCATGTCAGATAGCTGCTGCATAGCACTTGGTCAGTATAATCTATGATAAGCTATAAATATTACACTATAGTATAGTTGGTTAGCTAAATAAGACCCTTAGTGATTAATGATGATAATAGGTAGCATTTATATAGCACCTTATGTTTGCAAAATATTTTACAAATACTAGCTCATTTTAACCTCACAACAACTCTAGAAGATGGGTGCTATAATTTACATTTTACAGATGAGGTAATTGAGGCAGGAAAAGGTTAAGTGACTTGCCCAGGATCATGTAATGTTTGAGACTGTATTTGAACTCAAGTCATCCTGACTTCTACCCAATGTTCTACTGCTCCACCTACCCTAATTCAAGATTTACCCCACTACAAACTAACAAAGCATAAGAATGACTTAAGATAAGGTACCTATTCTTTTTTTTTTTCTTTTTGGAGGGCAGTTGGGGTTAAGTGACTTGCCCAAGGTCACACGGCCAGTTTTTTTTGGATAAGGTAACTATTCTTAAGAAGCTTCCCAATGGTACAAACATTTCTTCCCCAAGAAGTTTCCTTCCTCTAACTGCGGGGAGGGCCACCAGAGGGCCTCAGCCTACCTAACCTTCCTCTCTCTCTCTACCGTATTCCTGAACTTGTGTTCCTTCTGTCTTGGTTACTCTCCATTCCCAGTTATAGAATCACAGAATTTTAAAGCTAGATGGGGAATTGAGATGGCTTAGTCACTTTACAGAAAATGAAACAGAGATCCAAAAGAGACTGTGATTTGCCCAAGGTTACATAGCTAATAAGTGTCTGAGGCCAAATTTGAACCTAGGTCCTCCTGACTTCAGGGCTGGTGCTTTACCCACTTTGCCACCTAGCTGTCCTTACTTTTCTTTTCTAGAAGGGGTCTATCAGTCTTGTCCTTCTGTTTTCTGACATGTTAAATTCTACTTTTTCCATCAGTAAGAAAAAAAATGGCATCTGGGGGTGCAATCAATAGAGTATAGGGCCTGGAGTCGGGAAGACCTGAGTTTAAATGTGATCTCAAACACCAGCTCTGTGACCCTGGACAAGTCACTTAACCCTGCTTGACTCAGTTTCCTCATCTCTGAGATGAGCTAGAAAAGGAAATGACAAGCCACTTCAGTATCTTTGCCAAAAAAAACCCAAAATGGGTCACAAAGAGTCAGTGTTGACTAAACAAGGAAAAAAAATAGAGGGGTAAAGGAAATGCCACCCACAAAGTAAGAGCTACAACGTTTCTACCTCTTCTTTTAAATCTTAGACTTTCCCTGGGCAGGTTGTAGGACCTCCACTTCAAATACTTTTGAACAAGAAACAATGTACAGAGACTTCATATTAAAAGTTCAAGTAAATACATTTTGTATCATTACCCTTTCCTCTGGGAAAAACAAACCAAAATCCAAACCAAACAAATACAAGACTCTAACTTATTACTGCTTCTCCAGAGAAAGAAAACGCAAACCAGTACTAAAAAAAAGAAAAGAAAAAGCTAGTTGTTAATGACAACTTATATAAATTGATCATCTGTGGCGTGACCAGCAATGTGGTACACACTGTGTCCTAAAGAGTTAAAAATAAAAGGAAATGTCAATATACTAATACATATTTGGCAAACAAGTCATGGCACGTCTAGGGCAAGATGTGACAGGGAAGAGGTGAGGCTAGCTGGGAGTCAGGGAAATCTAAGGACTCCAGTTCATTGAAAACAAAATGCCCTTGAGTGAATGTGAAGAGGTAGATGAAGACTGGAATTGGGTTGTCTGGAAAGATTCCTGGGCAGAGCCTCTCCTTGTTAAGAGGACTTCACTGATGCAAAAGTAGTGGGCTAGTCCTTAGTCGTTGGCAATTTGAGATAAGACAGAAGCTTGATTTTATACCCAACTTTGGGGGCCGCAGATCGTGATGCTCCTGCATGGGCAGTTAACCACAGGGAAGGATGTCAGGAGAGGGGAAACAGGTATGTAAAGGGAGGTGGGAAAGCAGAAGCAAGTGTGTTGGGTAGCTTACAAAACAGTTCAGGGATGTGGTCACAAAACAAGGAGCTTAACTTGAGACATTCAAGGATATGGGCATAAACTATAGGGGTTGGTCACATAAAGAAAACATAATAAGGTGTTCCTGTTAACAGATAAAGCCTCCTATTACTGGGCAGATTTAGATTTGGGCAAGGCTTTCCTTGTTGCTGGGCAAGAGTCAGCCTCATCAAATGGTCTCTTTTTTGGTTTGGTTCGACTCAGGGACCACATACTTTGCCATAGGGATCAACATTTTTCTTTCTTAAAGCTTTTTTTCAGTGTCTCTCCTTGCCTATCCTAAAAATAAGGGAATGTGTCTTGTCTTGGAGAAAAACAAGTGAAAATAGCATTGGAAGTCATAGGATCTAGGTTCATATTGTTGCTCTATTGCTTAGTATATGTGTGACCTTGGGCAAGTCACTGGAACTTTTCTGAGCACCAGTTTCCTTATCTGGTCTTTTCTCTGTTCCTCACTCACAATACTCCATCTCCCAACTCTTTACCCGTGCACTGAATATATCCTATGCTTGGAATGCATTCTCTCCTTACCTCAGTTTCATAAAGACCCTGTCTTCCTTTAAGAAACAGTTCAGACATATTCCATATGAAGCAATTTTTGATCCCCAGGCTGCTAGTGCCCTTCCTCCCACAGTGCCTTGTATTTAAGCTATGTGTGTGCGTATACACACATATACATTTTTGTGTACATACACACACACAAATATGCATACATCTATGTAAAACACTTTATTTTTATGCTGTATATATTTTTACATGAATTTATTTTTCCAATTGGAATAATAAACTCATATTGAGTGGGATTATTTCATTTTTTATAATCTTGTGTTCCTAGCACCTAAAAGAGCTTGATAATTTAATAGCTTAATAACAGCTTGTTGAATTATCTCTAAGATGATGTGTAACTGTAAACTCTATTCTCAGTCCATTGTTCCCAAAGTCAACTCACAGTATTGGCCCGAGTGTCAGAAGACCAGTCTTCAAGTCCTGGTTTGCCAATAACCCCTCGCTTTAACACTCAATTAACTTTGTCCTTTTGCAAGATTACTTTGGGATTTCTTAAAAAGACAGGAGGCTTTGCTATCCTTGAACAATATACAAGGGGAATAATTTGTTAATACATTAATATCTTCTCTGCCCCAGATGTCGTTGGTTAGTTCAACAAGAATGCATTGCTATATTAGCTTCTCCTATCTACCACCTCATAGTTTTGAGGGCATAAGGCCTTCCTACTGCACAGGTGTGAATAACATAGATGACTAACAAATATTTGCCTGTGATGACCAAAGGCTAGCTTACTTTTGTGTAACCCAGGCCAAATCATACTATTTCTTTGGGAATCAAATTCCTGGAGTATAAAATGAGGGTGTTACGTGAAATAATCTAAAAACTTCTAATTCTGAAATTATGCTCCTGTATGAATAAAACATCTTTTTATGATGCAGTCATCCCCAGATACTAAAAGGCTTTGGACTCCAAGCACACCCAGTATCATCAGGTCACCCATAGAAGTATATTTCAGAAAACGTTAGAGTTAAGCTAAACATTAAGCCTTTACTAGGGCATGAGGTGAGAAGACTGGGTAAGGTATATGTAATCTTTTCCCCATCTTATTGGTTAACTTTTCCTCTTATTTATCTGTGGACTGACCAAAGTCATGAAAAATTCTGAGATCCATTTATTAGCAAGGCTAGCAATTGCAAGTAAATACAGTCAATGACTCTCAATGACCAAAGACTCAGAACGAGGGCTGTAAAGGTCTTTTATAGTGATTAACAAAATGACAGAAAAATCTTGAGCAGCGTAAGTGTGTCTTCTGACTGGTCATAAAGTCAACGACTGATCAGAGGGTCAGGTCATGAAACAAGGGTGAAGATACTAGTCTCAAGAATAGAATCCTGACCTAACCTGACATTACCTGAATCATGAAAATAGAATTGTGACCCAAGTGAATTAAGGTAAGGGTAAGAAACAGCCAAGGGCAATATTAAAGCTAGCTTAAGTCTTAACAAAACAGAATTAAAAATCAAATTTCAATTTCACACCAAACCTCTGAATGAAACCAAATGAGGCAAATCTTCATAGTTTCTGTTTCTTTTGATAGAAGGCAGCACTGTATGAAGACCAGAGGTTTAGGTTGTATTATATCTGCTGACTGCAGGATCTACCTTCATATAGCTGTGGTATTTATTAGACTGGAATTGCTAGATGAAAAAGCTATTGAGCAGTAATGACAAATATCCCTATTTTGTTGAGAATCTGTCTTTTAAAATTTATTATTATTATGATATGTATGTAATATATATACAAATATACACATATACATATATACTGTTCTTAGTAGATTTGCCTATCAGTTGTATTGGTTAATCATTGTATTGTATTAATTGCATTGTGTTGATTGCCAGTTGTCATGATTACCAGCACCACTAACTTGTACCAGGGGCCTGTGTTGCACACTCTTTTACCTTTATTTCTTTGTGAGTTTCAGGCTGCCTTCCAAAGGCAAATGAAATTTATTTCTTCTTTACAGAAGTGATTTCCACACTCTTCACTACAATCTCCATTTTAATGGTTACTGAGAGAGGAAAAAGTGAAGACAGAATTAGCTGGTCTGAATGCTTGACAAGACTTCAAGAATCTGTAATTTCCTTGTTACAGGTACTCATTTTACCTTAAAATATTTTAAATGCTCAAGGACCTAAAAGATTACCTTTGAGAGTCCCTGTGTGCCAAACATTTCATTATCCTGAAGCTAACCTGGTGATGAGCCTTTGGAAAGTTAGCGAGGTTAGTCCTCCAGCAAGAGAAAAGTATATTTCCTCTTGCGGTCCATACTGGAAGCCCTTTTTGCTTAGCTTAGGATGTGCCCAAAGTTTGGATTTTGCTGGCACGTCTTTCTGGAACTCAGTCACATCTACTTCACGCCATTGAACTCTAATTTTAAGTGCAGTTGACTGAATTCAGATACTGAAATGCTCTCTCCATCCTCACTTCTGCCTCTTGGCTTCCCTTTGCCTCCTTCAAGACTCAAGTCAAATCCCAGCTTCTTCAAAAGGCCTTTCCTGGTCACCCCTTCCTTCTGAGAGTACGACATATGCCCTGTATATATATATATATATGTCTTGTATGTACACACTCATTTTCATTTGGTTTGCCTCAGAATGAGAGGTCTTCCAGGGCCAACAGCCATCTTTTTGTCTTTTTTTCAGCACTTAGTAAGCCCTTAATAAACATTTCTTGACTAATATGCCTCTAGGAAAAGATACTGTGAGAAAGTCACTGGGAAAACCGGGGCTGGCAGTTTTAGTTTAAGCATATTAATAATCAATCAATCAATGCATATTAAAGTACCTGCTAGGTTAGGCACTGCGCAGTGCACCCTGGATACAGAAAGAGGCAACAAGACAGTTCCTGCCCTCAGGTGAGTCAAATGCTGACTTGGTGTGTCCGGTGAACCCTCTCCAAGGAGAGGGCAGAGGTCTGATTTCCACCAGTCTTCAGGCATCAGCAACCACCTTTTCAAGACAGCCTTTAAAAATGGCACCCAATGCAACCCTACCTTTCTCCTCAGTCTCACCTTTGGGCTCCTCTTTATAGGTGCCTACTTCCCTCAAAACCTCCACTTGCAAAATTTCTTTGGTCTCCTCGAACAACATACAAGAGAAGAACATTGGGTCGTCCCCACCATTGGCTGCCAATACCCAGAAGCCGTAGAGTGAAAACCAGAACCAACCAAGCCCTCTTCACCTCCGGGGGCGGGGGAGGGGAGGGGAGGGGGCTGGCTCCGGGCCGCCGGCTCCCGGTGACCACGAGGAAGCCCGGCCCCGCCAGCAGCCCCGGCCAGCGCTCGGCTCCCTCGCCCTCCTCCGGCCCGGCCCGCGCGGGGCAGGGGAAGGTCCCGGGGGTGGGCCCGCAGGCCGGGCTCGGACGTCCAGGCCCGGCCGCCGCCGCTAGCGGAACTGTGCAAGAGCGGAGCGCTCGTTTCCGCTGGGTGTGGGCTCGGCGGCGCGGGCTGAGCCGGCCCGGGGAGGAGGCAGCGGCATCGCGGGCATTGCGGCCGCCAGCGCCGCCACCCCTCCCGTGTGCGCGGCGGAGAGGAGGAGGAGGAGGAGGAGGAGGAGGAGGAGGAGGAGGAGGAAGGGGAGCAGCCATGTCGCTATTGTCTCCCATCCTCCCGGCCTTCAAGGTCTACTACATGGCCGTTATCGTGGTCCTCTCGCAGCTCTGCCAGCGCTACCGTCACGGCTTCTCTCTGCCAGGTTAGCAAAGCAGCCCCGGCCCATGTCCTGGGGGCTCCCCGGGACCTGTCAGGAGGGTCCGGGGCGTCCGGGAGGGCGTGCGAGTGTTGGGGGGAGGGCGGAGGAAGGAGAGAAGGGGGTGTTCCTTCTTGTTCCTCCTTT